>JAODAL010014439.1:0-87462 GCA_025379985.1 Phyllomedusa bahiana | reverse complement strand
CCCCAAACAATAAAAAGTTTGGAAAAATAGAAATAACTTTCTTACTGCTGCATACACTATAGAAGAGAGTGTGGACTCATGCACATGGCGCCTGTGCCCCCAAAATTTAAACGTCACATACACAGAAATTTGTGAGACATTCTTCAAATGGAACGTAATCAGATATTTCCATTAACATAAAAATAAAAGTAAAAAAAAAGAACAAGACAACCAATTAAATAAACTTGTTAATTCAATAGAATTTTATCCCACATGACGCATAAGTGCCCTTACTTTTGGATCCCAGATGCCACAACTGAGGAAAGAAAAGGTCCATGTGCAGTCTCTATGACCAAAACTAGGTCCCCAGCATTCACCTCTAAAGTAGAGTAAAATTGAATTTTATGTCATACCCTGGAACTTTGGATGTCTTGTTACCACTGCATAAGGTAATTTTTGGTCTTCTAGCTTTCCTCCAACCATCAACTGATGTCTCCCACAACACCTTTTATTCCATCTTTTTATCATTTAAAAATATGACCCTACCCCACACCTCCTGACTTTCACGATTGTTAAAAAAACTGATTTTCAGATTTAGTGCGAATCATGTTTTAAATTCACTGATTCAGCGTTGACATTAGATGCGGATTTTCAATTTACCGTGGATTTGATGCTGAATTTAGAGGTAGATTTAGCTCCTTACTATTGAGGATCAGTGCTGAATCTGCCTCAAGAATTAATATCTGTCAAGGGCCCCTCTTGACAGAAATGTCACAACCAAGAAGCCAGAGTAAGTGGTTCCATTTAATATTTGGCAGTTGGGCTTGAAAAAGAAATAACAGTTTTAATTTAAAAGGGGTAAGTTAATTTAACTTTGAGAAAATAAATCTCAAAATTAAAAATCTAAAACTTATTTTATAAATTATTACATTTATTGCATTTGCAGTGGAAAATAAGATTTGATCCTCTGGCAAACATAGACTTAAAGGGGTTGATCATTTCTTTACATGGTCCTTCAGATAAGGGGCAGAAAAAAGCAACTTTGCAATTGATGTTATTTTTCAAAGCTGTCTTTTTTCTCACTGTCTCCTATGTTTGTTTTGTGTAAACACATTTCCCCATGCAGGTTGGATCTATCCTGCATTTAAATGGCTGCCGACTCTACTAAATTTACATTGTTTCACCCCTGGTCGTATTCAAGGAGCGTGAATTCCTGCCCTTTTTCACTTAGTAATGGGCCTGCAACAATTCACTCTATACGTCACAGCTCCTCTGCACTGCAGCTCTTACAATCAGAAAACAGCAGAATTGTGCCTTGGTGCCTAATCCTCCTGCGTGTAAGGGGCCTGCAACAATTTCACTCTACAAAACATATTTTGGCTCTGCACATATTAAATATATTCTGAAAAACAGGTGCACACTGAAAAGGCAATATATACGTTTAATAAAATATCAGTGGCACACTAAAGACTAAGTAAAACCTAAGGCATATGGAAATTTATTGGAAATGCAATTACTGCTAAAGGAAAATATGAATAACCTGGGGACTCTTAGTTTTACAGTATTTGATCAAAGATTGTATTAAGCTCACCTCCCAAAACGTCAAGGGGTCCCAGAGCAGGTGAGTCCCTACACAAATATGTTACCTCACTAGCGTCAATACAGACTGCAACTACAGGGTAGGGTTTAGGAACTAGCAATTGAATTATCCTGCACTGGTTAAAAAGAGGCAGTGTGTGCAGCAAGCCAATGAGATCGCCACTCTCAAATGAACTACAAAACATATTTTGGTCTGCACATATTAAATATATTCTGAAAAACAGGTGCACACTGAAAAGGCATATATATTGTTTAATACAAATATTCAGTGGCACACTAAAGACTAAGTAAAACCTCAAGGCATATGGAAAATATGGAAATGCATTACTGCTAAGGAAAATATGAAAAACCTGGGACTCTTTGTTTACAGTTTTTGGGATCAAAAAATTGTATTAACTCACCCCCCAAAACATCAAAGGGGATCCCAGAGCCAGATGAGTCCCTACACTAAATATGTTACCTCACTTAGGCGTCAATACAGACTGCAACTACAGGGTTATGGTAGGAACTAGAAAATTTAATTATCCTGCACTGGTTAAAAAGAGGCAGCTGTGTGCAGCAAGCCAATGAGATCGCCACTTCAAATGAATACAAAACATATTTTGGCTCTGCAAAATATAATATATTCTGAAAAACAGGTGCACACTGAAAAGGCAATATATAGGGTTTAATACAAATATCAGTGGCACACTAAAGACTAAGTAAAACCTCAAGGCATATGGAAATATTGGAAATGCATTACTGCTAAGGAAAATATGAAAAAACCTGGGACTCTTAGTTTACAGTATTTGATCAAAGATTGTATTAAGCTCACCTCCCAAAACGTCAAGGGGACCCCAGAGCAGGTGGTCCCTACACTAAATATGTTACCTCACTAGGCGTCAATACAGACTGCAACTACAGGGTATTGGTAGGAACTAGAAATTGAATTATCCTGCATGGGTTAAAAAGAGGCAGCTGTGTGCAGCAAGCCAATGAGATCGCCACTCTCAAATGAACTAAAAAACATATTTTGGCTCTGCACTAATAAATATATTCTGAAAAAAAACCAGGTGCACACTGAAAAGGCAATATATACTTTTAAAATACAAATATCAGTGGCACACTAAAGACTAAAGTAAAACCTCAAGGCATATGGAAATATTGGAAATGCATTACTGCTAAGGAAAATTTGAAAAAACTGGGACTCTTAGTTTACAGTATTTGATCAAAGATTGTATTAAGTCACCTCCCAAAACGTCAAGGGGATCCCAGAGCAGATGAGTCCCACACTAAATATGTTACCTCACTAGGCGTCAATACAGACTGCAACTACAGGGTAGGGTTTAGGAACTAGCAATTTAATTATCCTGCACTGGTTAAAAAGAGGCATGTGTGCAGCAGCCAATGAGATCGCCACTCTCAAATGAACTACAAAACATATTTTGGCTCTGCACATATTAAATATATTTGAAAAACAGGGTGCAAAACTGAAAAGGCAATATATCCCGTTTAATACAATATCAGTGGCACACTAAAGACTAAGTAAAACCTCAAGGCATATGGAAATTTTGGGAAATGCATTTCTTCTAAGGAAAATATGAAAAACCTGGGACTCTTAGTTTTCAGTTTTTGTTTCAAAGATTGTATTAAGCTCACCTCCCAAAACGTCAAGGGGATCCCAGAGCAGGTGAGTCCCTACACTAAATATGTTACCTCACTAGGCGTCAATACGACTGCAAACTACGGGGTATGGTAGGAACTAGCAATTGAATTATCCTGCACTGGTTAAAAAGAGGCAGCTGTGTGCAGCAAGCCAATGAGTTTCGCCACTCTCAAATGAACTACAAAAAAATATTTTGGCTCTGCACATACTAAATATATTCTGAAAAACAGGTGCACACTGAAAAGGCAATATATACGTTTAATAAAATATCGGGTGGCCCACTAAAGACTAAGAAAAACCCTCAAGGCATATGGAAAAAATTTGGGAAATGCATTACTGCAAAGGAAAATATGAAAAACCTGGGACTCTTAGTTTACAGGATTTGATCAAAGATTGTATTAAGCTCACCCTCCAAAACGTCGGGGGGAATCCCAGAGCAGGTGAGTCCCTACATAAATATGTTACCTCACTAGGCGTCAATAAGACTGCAACTACAGGGTATGGTAGGAACTAGCAATTGAATTATCCTGCACTGGTTAAAAAGAGGCAGCTGTGTGCAGCAAGCCAATGAGATCGCCACTTAAAATGAACTACAAAACATTTTTTGGGCTCTGCACATATTAAATATATTCTGAAAAACAGGTGCACACTGAAAAGGAAATTTATATACGTTTAATACAAATATCAGGGCACACTAAAGACTAAGAAAAAACCCAAGGCTTATGGAAATATTGGAAATGCATTATGCTAAGGAAAATTATGAAAAACCGGGGGACTCTTAGTTTACAGTATTTAAATCAAAGATTGTATTAAGCTCACCTCCCAAAACGTCAAGGGGATCCCAGAGCAGGTGAGTCCCTACACTAAATATGTTACCTCACTAGGCGTCAATACAGACTGCAACTACAGGGTATGGTAGGAACTAGCAATTGAATCAGAAAACAGCAGAATTGTGCCTCGGTGCCTAATCCTCCTGCGTGTAAGGGGCCTGCAACAATTTCACTCTATACAGCTAGCTGCTCCTCAATGACACTGCAGCTGCTTTACAATCAGAAAAACACAGAATTGTTGCCTCGGTGCCTTGTGTAAACATAGAAGAGAGACAGATCTGTGCTGTGGATGAGTTCATAGAATACTGGATTCAACAGTAACAAACCTCCAGCTGTGAGAGGAGAAGAGATCGGTGTTCTGAGTTCATAGAAGACTGTCTAGACTGAATGCAGGCCTGTGGTATGTAAACAGCTCTTACAAAATAAGACTGCATAGGGAGAGGACAGTGACATGTAGACTCAGAGAAGACACACTGACTCGGGAGCGAGCATGAACAGTGAAGGGGGGGATGATGTCATCCCCATTCAATTAAGAAACACCCACCTGGGAGGGGAAGAAACGACCCTGGATTTCAGGAACTGAGAAACTCAAGCTTCAAGAAAACAGCCGAACTGATGAAGCGATGCATCCCCTTTAATACTTGGTGGCAAAACCCTTGTTGACAAGCACAGCAGTCAGGCATTTTTTGTAGTGGATGATGATGACACACATGTCAGGAGGCATTTTAGTCCACGCCTTGTTGAAGATGCTCTCTACGTCATTAAGATTTTGAGGCTGTCACTTGGCAACTTGGAACTTCAACTCCCTCCATAAGTTTTCTATGGGATTAAGGTCTGAAGACTGGCTAGGCCACTCCATGACCTTATATGCTTCTTTTTGAGCCACTCCTTTGTTGCCTTGGCTGTATGTTTTGGATCATTGTCATTTAATCGTAGAGTGAGACGTTTAGAAAGATTCTTACTTTAGAACCCGTCATCTGAATTTGAAGGATCCTACCAAAAACCAATGACATTGAGATCATTTAAGAAAAGAAATATGGCAGAGCAACTATTTTTAAGAGAAAGTACAAATCTGAAAGGGAAACGTATTGCGAAGAAGAAGTAGCAAACTTAGCTGTTAATATTTCAACTAAAATTTGCTCAAACCCCGAAATGCTGTGACCCAAAAAAAAAGGTTTTCAAACTTTTATCCCGGCCCAACAAAACCCAAAATTTTAAATTTTTGTACACTGAGTTTTTCTGGCCTTCTTGCAGAAAAAATTGGGGTTAAAGGAGGGCCTTTTTTTGGGTAACCCCCGAGGGTAGTAGAAAAGGGTTTTCCGAGGGAAAAACAAATTAAAAAAGGAAGTAACTTTGTTTCCAAAAATTATTTGTAGCCCGATGCTAGATATTTTTTCAAACCAAGTGGGGAAATTTTGAGGTAGTAAAAAAATGGTTAACCTAAGAAATTGGTTTTTAGGGTAATTTCTAGAAGCGGAAAGAATGCCCTCAAAAAGATTTGCGGAAAAAATGAGACTATAGTTATAAAAAAGCAAAACAAAAGGGGAGAAAAACTTTTAAATTATGAATAGAGAAAGTTATTTTAAAGGGAAAGGAGGACAAAGGAAAATTTTCAAGACCAGTAGAGTTTTATAAAAAATAGGCCCCTTGACCCCGACAGGTGATTTTAAAAGAGGAAAAAAATAAAATAGTTTCCCTTTTAGAGGCTGAATTTAAAAGTGGGTTTTTTAAACCAAATATTTGGGCTTGGTGTTTACAAGTGGAAATCAAAGGGGTCCCTTTATTTTATATTTGCCCCCAAAAACCCCACAAAACCCAAATTGAAAAAACCCCCTGGTAGGGCCCAAAAAATTCGGCCCCATTAGGGTCTGTCTTTCCCCCCAAATTGAGTTATAGGGGTTTGACGCTTTCTTCGGGTTTGTAGTAAAAAACCTACCCTTTTGGGAAATTAAAGTTTACTGGTGATTTTCCTTAATAGTTGACGAAACTTTTGTATGTGTACTTTTGATGTTAAAAGTTTATACAGGAATATACCGTATGGAGAGGGCATGGAGGCAGTGAGGGACAAATTCATGGAGAATCCAAAGTTGTCCAATGGGTTTCTGCTTGGTCTTTTTGAGAGTTTAAATTCTTACAAAGAAAATTATTTTCAATTTCCCAAAAATTTAGTCGCAGCAAATGGTTTCCCTCGGGGGTCCCACCGTAACCCCCAAGTTATGCCAATATTTTTTGGGGAATTTGGAGCCCAAAAATTCATTTTAAACAGAGTTTTTGGAGCAGATTTTTTTAAAACTTTGGTTAATTTTAAGGTGGGACAAAGTTTTTTGTCCTATAGACAGGCACAATGGGGGAAATTTTGGGAAGGAAAGGGAATTCATGGGTTTTAAATTAATAAATTTCACCCCATTATTTGGATTTTTAACCCAAATTTAAAAATGAAAAAATTCAATTAGTTTTTTTGTTTTGGTACCTTTTGTATAAATCTGAAAACGGAAAGTCTCGAGAATTTACTTTTATAAAAGGAAGGAAAAACTTGACTGTAAAAAATTTTTATGTGCTGGTTACCCCAACATGCCCCCAAAAAAAAATTTTAAATTAAAGCTTTTCCCAAAGGGGAAATAATTTGGGGGAAGGGCCCCACAGGGACCTGCCCCAACATTTAAGAAGAAAAAAATTGGGAAATTTGGAAAAAAATCTTTTTTTGCTGAATTTTTTTTTTCTAGAGGATATCCGAGAGTTATTTAAAAAGGTTTTAGTTTGTAGTGTGAAAAAACCTATATGGGAAGTGGGGTTTTAAAAGGAAAAACCGAAGGCAAAGGGGGATAAACAAAAGATTTAGGTTATTGCGGGGGTTAAATAAATGGACATGCCAAATTTATTGGGAAAAAACTTTTTTTAAAACGGGCTATTATGCAAATGACCCGAAATATGGTCAGTTGTTTACTGAATTTCCAAGGTTCATATATCAAAGAGGGAAAACAATAGGTAACTGCATAGTGCACTCTGACCTAAAAAGGAAGGTGATGCGACAACAGTTCCTTAACACCCAAAAGAAGGTAACCTATCCCTGCCTTGCATGCCAAAATTGCAATGGGATTATTAAAGGTCATCAAATCTCACACCCGACAAAAGGATACCCCGGAATATTAAACGGGCATTTTACTTGTAATTCAAACAATGTGATATATCTTTTGAAGTGCCCGTGTGGCAAAGTGTATATAGGCCAGATGTCCCGTGCAATACGGATTCGGGTGAACGAGCATAAATCCCAAAAATAGGGTTATATTGTTTTTTAGAATCCTTTCTTAGCAACCTCCTGCCCCCAGGGGACCTTCAAAACAAACAATCCGTGATTCTATTAAAAAATTAGAATACTTTATTTGGACTGACTTTTTTTTAAAGGGGAAATAGGCTGATCATACAGAAAGGTAGGAAATTTTACAACCCAATCAAAGATAAGATATAGCTAAGTATGGGTTTTTCAATCCAATCGTGTTTATGTAAAGAAACCCTTTAATTATTAAAAACTGACACCTCCCATCTACCAAAAATAAAAAGAATACTCTGAATCTGCCTTAGTTACATAATCTAATAACCTTAAAAAGCAGCAGCTTGACCGTTATTCAAATGCCCACGGGCAGACCAAAAAGCCTCTTAGGGGCCAAATATTATGATGTGAGGGAACAGAAAAATTCTTGTTCCTAGTCAGAAATTCATACAGAAATTACACAAAGATTTAAATTTAAGAAGACAAGTGGAAGCCATAAATTAAAAAAGATTATCAAAAATATCAAAAAATTTTATTCAATTTGTTTATTCCTCCTCTGGTTTAATTTTAAATCATTTTAATTCCAAAACATAGTACCCCTGAAGTTATCAAGAAGGGGTGTTTTTTGTTGGTTCCCCCAGCATTATCAATGTTAATATTCAGACATTTTGTTTTTGGACCGTTTGGGGCCCCTTTGAAACTTTTTTTCCATGGTATAACCCTACCTTTTATCAAGATCCAGATGATGAGGCAAATAATAAAAATTTGGGTGTGATGTGGGCTATCCGCTGGAACCACCCAAGAATGCCACTGAACCAATTGAGTGGGTTTAACTAAGGAGAATCCTTTACCCTGCTGGGCCCTCCATTTGCTTACCCTGAACATGTAAATATCTATTCAATACGTAGAACCTTAAATCTTAATGGCAATCAAAAATCCAGATCACTAAATGTTGCCAAGATTCCTACTATTCATTGTTTGTGTGCGTTGTGTATTCCTTTTGAGTGTATGCATGAGTTCTGGATTAAACTTGATAAAAAGGTTTCGGGGGATCCCGTCTTTCTTATATTATTATTGCATGTCTTGGTCAAGAAAACCTCGATGTGCCTAAGGAAAAAAAAACCTATTTGTCTTGAAAAACAATGTGGTCCACCTCCAAAATTTAGTGAATGCATATGAAAAAACTAAAAATTTATTAATCTAGGGGAAGAACATTAATGTAAGAAACAAAACCTTTTTGTGCATAAATACTATTTCCTAAAGTGTCCAAATCTATGGAATGGTACCCTAACTCTGCATTTGTAGTGGTGCTACTACCATCAAAATATACTCAGTTTAGCCTCTAAAAGGTATCGCCTGATTTCTTCAGCTCTTCCTACTACTTTCTATGGCTAACACGGTACAACATCATACTACTAGTGATGCTCTATAGAAATTCTGAGAAGAGTTTGAACTGAACTATATATGGAATGAGAACTTGGGTTTTGGAGTCTAAAAACTACATCATTTATGGGAACTGTTATTGTCAGAACTGGTGTAGTGTGAATGTGTGCATCTCCAGTGGTCTTGAATAACTATGCATTTAGTATATTGGAGTGTTCATGTTAACTAACTTATTGTCTTTTCCTCAAAAAAGTGTTTTATGCAGCTTATGTGTAGACTCTATATTGTTTTCATAACAACCATTTTAAGCATTTTTTATACTGTACCACATTATTTTTGCAATAACCTAAAATGTAATAACAGCTGTAGGTCTCAGAATCCATGAGTAGTCGTAGTATCTCACACTCGCACCTGTCGGCGTCCTTGATATAATCTTCATGCTCAGCAGTGCCAATATTCCTGTGAAAAGGCAGCCATTAAGAACAACAACAACCATCCCTCCCACCATACTAGCCCTAAAGTCTTGTGCTGGGTTGAGGGGCATGTAATTTATTGTACAGAGGGGCAGACTCGATCTTCTTTCCTTCATGCGATGGAAGGGTAACACTTTGAGTACCTCAGCTCCGTCGTTGGGATGGCTTATGGCAAAGCCACGTCTGGAGCGGTAGACTCAGGATATCTTCTGTTCACTGTCCTGGCTTGACAGGAGGAGCAGTAAGTACAGCAGCAGTGGTACTTGCTTCCGTCTCGATGGCGGGGTTACACGTTTTGCAGTGTGACACATGGATCCCTCGTTCCCTTCCTTCTGACTTCACACTATTGAAGGAGTGGTCCACAGAACTGAAATGGACCGGTCCCACCTTTCTGAAAAAGAACCAGAACGTAAAATTTGCGAATCATAACATTATGCTCCTGGTTTGACGATGTGACAGGCAAGAGTAGGGACCGGTTGCCAGTCCCCCTACTTGATATGCAAATCCTTTAATTGTTTTTGTAGTTGTAGCACATAGTCCACATTAAGAGTTGTTAAAGATGAATGTTGATCTCTGGAGGTGAGAGTGAGTGAGTTAGGCATGTTCCAAACAGATTTCATAAGGTGAAAGTTGAAGTACCCTTTGGGGTGGTATGTAGTTCCATAAAACAAGAGTAAGACATCTGGCCACCTCATATCAGTTCTCCTTTGCAACATTTGGCGTAAATATCTTGTGGTTACGACAAATATAGCTACTGTTTTTATTTAATCTAAGCATAAATGGTGTGTAATACATTACCAATGAGTGTAATTAATTCACTGATTACTTGAAAGCAAAACCTATTGGATACAGAATAAAATTTAACACAAACCAAGGACATACAAATAATCTGCCTACCTTTGGTAGCTGTCTACCTGTAGGATTCTTGGAAAGGGCCCTTGTTGATGGAGTGTGGAAGGTAAAGCTCTCCACTGCTCCACCAGCCACGTCCTGCTGGAGTACATCGGCCGGGCTGACTTCCGCTGTTTTGCAGTCGAAACCTTGTGCACACAGTAGGTGGAGACCAAATTTCGCATCGCTGTGCTATCCCACAATGTGGAGCTTCGCTAGCGTTTGTCAGGAAAATTTTTATGGGTTCTCTGCTTTATCTCTTCCTCACTGTCCAAAGACACATCTGAAGATCTGGTGCACCCATAACCTTCCATCGGGCCTTATTCCTACGGAGAAGCAAATTTCTGTGAAAACAAAAGTTTACAAAAGTTTTCAAGTAATCTGACACAGTTACTATTTTTGAAGTATGTGCTTAATATTTCACAACAGCTGTTACTTTTGAGAATAGGTATTCTCCCAATTAACACAGTAATCTCTCTTTTGTCATAGCTCGCTTAGCCCTCAAAAGTTTAACAACAAACAATCTTTTACAAAAAAGTATAAAAATCAGGCAAATAGTGTACTGTCTTTCCTTCAGACAACTCACATGCTTGCAAGTAACTATGTCAGGGTGCTCAAATTTACCAAATCTTCTCAACTTTCTTCCCTTCTCAATCTGGGCGCAGGCAGTGTTATGGTCTCCCGCCCCTCAAGTCTGTCAAGGCCTCTCTCTCTCTCACTAACACCTCTCTCTGAAACCTCATGTGACAGACAAAAAACAAGGTTCCCACTTCAAAGGCACCTTGCAGGTGGTGGATGTTGCTAGGATGTGACTAGGCTGGAGTGAAGAAACAGGCTCCCACCTAGCGATATTTGGCCTGTGGTACATTTGACAATTCAGAGTACATACACAGAATGGAGGAACCCAGTACATACAAAATGTGACCAAAACTCGGCAGTTTTCTCTACAGACAATGCATTCACCTCATGGTCTAAGCATGCATGCATTCTCTCTCTACACTGCTCTCACACTGGGGTCTAACTGACCCCTGCAGCTAGCTACATATGGGGACTTGAGTCACCAAGCTTGTGCAGTGTTCCTTTTGACCTTTAAGCCAAAACAAGTGGAAGGGTCTTTGTGGGTGTGTAATCTGGTAAGGCCTAGAGCAGCAGTGCTCGAAGGAAGCATTGGTTGTGAACTTCTCAACAGCCTTCCTGGTCTCGTCAAATGTAAGTGAATGGTTCGTCCACAGAATCTTTGGTTAAGTCATATAATTGTGCAGCATATAAACACTAATATGGTCAGTAACCTACCATTCCCAAAGCTATCTCAGTCGCGTTCATTCATGGAATGGGACGGAAATTGTACAGCCGCTTAACTATGTTCTGGTGAGTAGGAGTATCTGTGGCCTGGGTATGGCAGTGTCCAATGTAAGTCACCCTGGTCTTTACATCTCTGTAATTTTGTAATCAGGAGACTTTGTCCGTAAGCTGCAAGAAAATTCAAGCATAGCCTTGTGTCCGTAGGCTATCAATGTCAGCCTTTCTGGTACTCATGGTTTGTGTATGTTGCAATGGATTACAAAAGCAATGTGTATTTTGTGGGGTGTTGCTATTTGCCCCACCTCCTGTAGAATTCATATTCCAACCTGTGTTTGTGGATTTTATTTTTTTTTCAGTATTGAACAATGACAACAGAATCGTGTTGTGGCTTCTTCCTTGCTGCTGATCATTAAACCAATCCAGCATACAGCAGGTACACAGCTTCCCTCTCTTATTCTCAATGTGGCCTATATGTGAATGTTCATCTAATGTGCAAAAGATGGTGGCACCCAGCTGAGATGCCAAAAATCATTTTCCCAATAAGCCTCAGTGGGGCATCTGCTGAAAATGGTTGAATGAATGTATAGTAGTTGATGCGCATAGTGTGACTAATGTGTAACTATAAAATAGGGTTTGCCTTTTACCACTTACATCATGGCTGGATATGGTCCTTTGTGTAGCTGGAAGAAAATCAGTGTTAATGAGAGACAAATTTAATTTTAGATCTTCTGTATCTAGAAAGGAAAGAAGCTTATGATTGCCTCGTAGGCTTCCTGGAGGAGAGAAAAATCCATAATATTAGTGTAAAATATAATAAAATAAAAAATTCCAGAAGTGGAATAGGATTTGTCACCTAGTCAGAGTGCGTCTCTGACCCATTTCATCCTGATTGGCCTTCTGTTGATGTGAAAATCAAGGTGTAATAATTTTACAATAACCTGACCTGAGCATGTTTACTGGTTATGTTACATATCTTTTCTAACCTTTCCCATGGACTCGTTCTGTGGTGTCTTTTTTTTATAATCTCCTACCTAACCTAGCAAAAGCAAACAACTCACGACTGAGTATGATTTTCTTTCTTTATCCTATTAGGGGGGGTCGTGTATGTTTGTGTGGGATCAGCTTCCTTTTCCTCTACACGTTGTCTCCCATCCCTAATGATGTTTCAAATGATCAATCTGTGTGTATCCTCTGGTCCGTATTAATTGACTAGGTACCTGTATTTACATAATGCAGTGGATTGTACTGTGAGTATCGTATGATGCTGATGTTTAATGTGCAATGGGTAGTGATATGTTCTGTAAATTGAAGGATCATCTCTAGTGTGTGCTTTTTTCTCTTTGATGGGTGTAAACTACAGCCCTTTGGCCCCCTTTCTAGAGAATCTTATAATGGGGCACTTGGATTTACCGTGGTTAAGGACGGGGAGGAAGAACTAGGCAGGTCAGGATATTTTCCTGCAATAGCACTATCTGATGTTTTGGGGGGGTTGCAATGAAGTGTCTGCTCGTGTCCGAGTGCTGGAGTGTCAGGGCTACTTGAAGCATCTTTAGCGAGTGCGTACTGTAAGTCTCTCTTTATTGAGACCGCATGGCTCTGTACTAAGAATGTAAACATGTCAACCTCACAATCATCTACAATGTTCATTAGCTTTTGTGGTTTTATCAATACTTTTTGTGACTGTACCACAATCTGAAGGTTTGGTTGTAGTATCAAGAGGTTTAGCAGTGTCAGTGGTGTTAATGAATGGGCTTGTCAGTGTTTATCTGGAGGTGTCCCCTGAAGCTAACAACTAGCGTTTTGGCTTTATCACCTATCCAATTGCAAAACATTTCAATTTCTTTCTGTGTCTTTACAACATGAAGCTATCTTCTGTAATGTCCTCTTAAATCCATGTACCGTCTTGAGTAACCAGGTAATAACACAATCGCCATTGTACTCCAAAAGATGATGTATGTCTACACCCAAAATTTTTTTAGCATAGTGGGGGTTTTTTCATAGGAACTTCCTCCGGTAATATAGGATGTACTTTATTCCTATCTGGGGGGCCACATCAACTTGTTTCTATTTCTGCAAGTTGATGACACATTCCCATGTTTATGAAGTCCTTATTAAGCAAGGAATTGTACCACACCTCGTCAGAAAATGGACTAAAACCAACTGTTTATAGCCGCCTATAATACCCTTTCACGTGAGGCGACCCTTGCTCAGTGACAGCTTTCTATATTACTTTAACAGAGCAGGGTGGCGATTGTCTAGTACCTGTTGTAATCATACAAGTACAATGACAATTCTCAAATGAAATGTAATAACTTCTAAACTTCTATGCAGAGACTTATTTAGTAAACAGTTATACTAACAGCAAGGAAATTATTCATGTGCAAAAATAACGCAATAACACAACCAAAAATAGAAAGAAAAAAATAGCAACAATAAGAACAATTAGGCAACAAAGACAATAGCAACAATTATGTGCAAACCCAATGCAAACCAAACCATATGAAAGTAAGGCTAAATTATCTCAACTCACCGCTTGAATGGCAGCCGCCCCTAAGGAGATAGAAAAACACAGAAGACAAAACAAAAGGCCCATCCAATAAAAACACTGGAAACAAGAATACAACAAAACTAAGTTCAGTAACACAACAGAATAACTTTATTTTCACTTTTTAAAGCAACACTGCAAAATATTGTGACAATTTCTTTATCTGAACCTCAAACTTTTACAACTCTAAAAACTTTTAACGCTAAACTATATAACCAAAGTTGATACGTGGGAGAGGGAGAATAAAAGAGAAACCTCACTCACAGCGATATTATCAGATCCAGACACCTTTTTTGCAGAGAAGCTTATCGATTTGTGTGTGCAAATGCTCACCGTGCTAGCAGATCCCAGTTCTCAACAGCCAAAGGGGTGCTTGTGTATCCCGTTCTTCCACTCTGGTGATAGGTTTTGTCGTGATCTGATTCACGGCACCAAAATGATGTAGATAACCTTTCTTAGCACCCCTCTCTGTCTCCCACGGATCCTCAAACATAACAATGCACTGTATTCTATTCCAAATAGATTAGGAATACTTTATTATGGACTGACATGATTTTTTAAAAGAGGGAATAGAGCGTGATCAGACAGAGAAGGTAGGCATATTACATATCCAATCAAAGATAAGTATACATAGCATAAGATATAGGTTACAATCCAATCAGTGTCCTTAATGTATAGAAACCCATTTAATTATTAAAATCATGACACCTCCCATCTACCATAAAATATAAAATGAATACCTCCTGACATCTGCCTTAGTTACACTAATCTAATAAACCGTTAAACAAGCAGCCAGCTATGAACCTGTTATTCAAAATGCACGGTTCAGACCAAATGCCTCTTAGAGACGCAAATATATGATGGAGCGGAACAGAACCATGTCCTTGTTTTATCCTAGTCAGAAATTCAACAGAATATGTAACACAAAGATTTTAAGGTTTAAGAAGACAAGATGGAAGCCATAAATTAAAATGATTATCAAACTATCAAACTTATATTCAATTCTGTTTCAATATCGAACTAAAATGGATAAGAATCTTGGTGATGATGAACAGAGAAATGAGGGGAGGTATAAGAAAAGGTTCCGCGAATCATAAGTAGCGAGACACTTTTATGAATGTAGGCATAATTTTGCAGATTTGAGATGATGTATCCTAGAACAAATTGAGGGCAATGATGCTGAACAGATTAGGGTACGGTTATTACAACGAGAAGTATTCTGGATATGCAAATTTGAGGCATTATCCCCAAAGGGATTAAATGAGGAATGCCAGTAGAATGTGTTTTTATGAAAGAATAAAAAGTGTTTAAAGAAGATGCTAGCTGAGATTTAAGATAAATGTCAGTTAGAAGCTGTACCTCATTGTTATGTCCTGTAGATGTTGGAATCTTTTGTGAAATTTCTCCTATTGCGGAGTCTAAGTTTAGCTGCGGTATCGTTAATACGCCAGGCGCACATGCGCTATTTATCCGCGTGAACCGCTCAGCAGGGCGTCTTTTTCATTGGGCCGGGTTTGGCACTACCCTGGGGGCCCACGAGCTCAGGGGGCCTCTCGGGCAGCTGCCTACCATGCACAATGGAAGAGACGGCAGTAAACACACGCAGGGAAGTGCGCGGCAGTAAAGAGCAGGGGCCAGGCTATAGCGATGCCTGATGCGGCCCCTGCTATTCCTGTGCCCTGCCTGCGCTTTACTCCTCACAGCGCAGGCAGCACGGAGCTGAAGTGAGGCAGGAGCGATCCTCTGCGCTGCTGCAGACAGCCCTGCCCCCCCCCCCCTCTCTCAAGTGCGTGCACTGAAGAGCCAAAGACTTCTGGGGACACAGAGAGCAGGGCTGCACCTCCCTGTACTATCGGCAACTGAAGACTGCCCGGCCCCTGCTATTCCTGTGCCCTGCCTGCGTTTTAAATCCTCACAGCGCAGGCAGGGGAGCACGGCAGAGGAGTGAGCCAGGAGCCATTCTGCTTTCGAGCTTGAGCTCCTGCACACACCCCTGCCCCCCCTCTCACCCCCTTCCCTTCTCTCAGTGCGCGCCACTGAAGAGACTGAAGACTGCTGGGGACACAGAAGAGCAGGGCTGCCCCTCCATGTACTCAAAAACCCCATGGGCAGCTGAAGCTGAAGGAGCTGAAGAATGCCCAGCCCCCTTGTCTCTGGACTTCAGGACCAGTGAGTGATTGAGGGTGGGGGGAGGTGTTGGAGGGGGGGCTGGTGTTGGGGTGGGGGGGAGGTGTTGTGGGGTGTTAGGGGTGGGGGGAGGTGTTGGGGGGTGTTAGTGGTGTGGGGGAGGTGTTAGGGTGCGGGGCGGTGTTGGGGGGCGGGGAGGTGTTAGGGGTGGGGGTGTGTTAGGGGTGTGGGGGAGGTGTTAGAGGTGGGTTGGAGGTGTGGGGGGTGGGGGGGGGGTGTGGGGGGAGGTGTGTGGTGTTAGGAGTGTGTGGGGATGTGTGGTGTTAGGAATGGGGGGTGGTGTTAGGAGTGGGGGGGGTGTATGCCATCTGTTGGCCCTGCGTATCTAACCCAATCCAGTGTACGCCTTCTGCTGTCCTGCGTATGTAAGCCAATCCCATTGTACCGCATCTGCTGCCCCTGGTATCTAAGCCAATCCATTGTACCCCATCTGCTGTCCCTGCGTATCTACGCCAATCCATTGTACGCCATCTGTTTGTCCCTCGTAATCTAAGCCAATCCAATTTTATGCCATCTGCTGCCCCTGCATATCTAAGCAATCCATTGAAAGCCATCTGCTGTCCTGCGTATCTAACCCAATCCATTGAAACGCCTTCTGCTGTCCCTGCGTATCTAAGCCAATCCATTGTACGCCATCTGCTGTCCCTGCGTATCTAACCCAATCCATTGTACGCCATCTGTTGTCCCTGCGTATCTAAGCCAATCCATTGTACGCCATCTGCTGTCCCTGCGTATCTAAGCCAATCCATTGTACGCCATCTGCTGTCCCTACGTATCTAAGCCAATCCATTGTACGCCATCTGCTGTCCTGCTTATCTAAGCCAATCCTTTGTAGCCATCTGCTGTCCCTGCGTATCTAAGCCAATCCATTTTACGCCATCTGCTGGCCCTGCGTATCTAGGCCCACATTACTTAATACGTTGTGTGAATCTCTTTAGTTGAGGGGCGTTTTCAAGCTCAGAGCAACCTGAGCGTAAATACGGCCCTGGTTGGGGTATGTCAAATTTCTGCATAAAGAGTGTTTTTTTTTTTTATCTACATAGACACATGAGGGCTTGTTTTTCGTGTGACAAGATGTTTGTTTTAATGGTGCCATGAACGCATCATGTAATGTGCTGGGAATCTGAAAAAAAAAGTGGGGTGAAATGTCAAAAAATTTACTTGCACTGGGTTTGCGGTGTCTGTTTTTATGGTGTTTACTTTTTGGTATAAGTGATGTGTTCTGTATTCTGCGTACATCTGTATTCTGCGTCGGTTGGGGGGCCCAGTTCACAGCTCTGCCCAGGGGCCCACAATGCTGTTAAGACGGCTCTGCCGCTCAGTTCCATCTTTGCCTCGGGCAAAGGGTAACTCTCCAGTGCTCTGTTGAGCTGGTATTAATGTAAGGTTTTTAGATATGTATTTGTTATCTATGTATGTCTTGACACACATTGAATTTTTTTTATCTTGTGCACTATGAGTTTAGGTGTGTCACAGTTCACGCCACGGTCCCTGCTATGGACCGTCAGTGTGCCCGTGTCTCTAGTGTCCCGAACACTGCTGTGACATCCTTTGGTGTCCCAGGCTCTGGTCTCTCACCTGTCCCGATTCCTGCCAGTCCTGTAGCTGTTCCTGCTGGCAGGTCTGAGTCACCATGGCTTCCTCCAGCTTCCTGTCATCCTGTGCACACACGTGCTCCCTCTAAGGGCACGCACACGGCACTGCACGGCATTTAAAGAAATCAGTGGGTTTCCCATGGGCGGCCCAGTGACCTGTGACCTCTGGCTACTTAAGGAACTTCCTACCTCTGCTCAGCGTCAGTTCGTTGGTGTGTTTGCTCATACATAGAGCTTGACCCCCTGGCTGCTGTCTCAACTGTACGTTTACCAGTGCATTTATCAGTTCCTGCTGATCATCTGCCGCTGCACCAGTCTGCCAAATACCTGCTTTACCTGGCATCATACCAGTCTGCTACCATCCTGGACTGTGCCATACGTTCACCAGCTACACCTGGACTGTGCCATACGTTTAACGGCTACACTTGGGTTGCCCTGTGTCCATTCCAGCACCGGCTATCCAGTCCTGCACTTCGGCTACCCACCATGAGTTTTACCATCTGTGCCCGTGGTGGGCCCAGAGGATCCGCCATACCCGGACATTTCCAGCCATCCCAGTTGGAGATCGTTACAGTACGAACTGACCATAAAGTATGGATCCCGCCAGAGTGACCCTGCCTGACATCGCAGCCATGGTGAACCGTCATGGGGTCCACCTTGAGCAATTGTTCCGGAAGCTGCAGACCCTCACCACCTGTCTGGACGAAGTCATGTCTGCACTGGCATCTACACCTGCTCCGCCACCTCCTGTAGTTCCGCCTCCTGCTGCCATGCCCAGTCCCAGCCTGCACCTGCCTCTGCCTGCCCGTTATTCCGGAGACCCCCATACGTGTCGCGGCTTCCTCAATCAGTGCACCATCCATTTTGAGGTACTGGCTCACCAGTTTTCGTCTGACTGTGCCAAGGTGGCCTTCATCATTAGCCTGCTGTCAGGTGAAGCCTTGGCCTGGGTCTCACCTATTTGGGAGAAAGGGGATCCGCTGACAGGGGACCTCCAGGAGTTCCTGAGCGCTTTTAGAAAAACCTTCGAGCTACCTGGGCGTAACACATCTGCTGCATCTTCTCTGCTCCGTTTCCGTCAAGGTGACTCCACTGTGGGCCAGTATGCCATCCAGTTCCGTACCCTGGCTTCCGAGCTTGCTTAGAACAACGAGGCCCTCGTTACTGCCTTGTGGGGGGGCCTCAATGGATTGTTTAAAGATGACCTCTATTTTTGTATTATTTATTTATATTACATCCGGCCCACTTTATTAGGTACCCCATGCTGTAACGGGGTTGGCCCCCCTTTTCCTTCAAAAACCCCTCATTTTGTGGCTTGTTCCAAAAGGTGTTGGGCAACGTGCTCAATTGGTACAAGGGGCCCCAAGAGTGCCATAAAAAATATTCCCACCCATGACCCACCACCAGCTGAACCTTTGATACAAGGCGGGAGGATCCTTGCTTCTGTTGTTGACCCCAAAATTTTCTGCCCCTGCCACCCAATGTGCGAGAATCGGACTCTCAGACCAGGCAACGTTTTTAAACTTTAGTCCAATTTGATGAGCTTGGGCAAATTGGAGCCTCGGTTTCCTGTTCTTGCTGAAGGGTGGAAACCCGTGTGGTCTTCTGTGTGTGCCATCTGCCTCAAAGTTCCCCGTACTGGCGTTCAGAGTGCTCTTCTGCCTCCCTTTGGGGTTGTAAGGGGGGCTATTTGGGTATTTTCCCTTGCTTCAGCTCGAACCAGTCTGCCCTTTCTCCTTTCCCTCTGGCATAAAAAGGGGCATTTCCGCCCCAGGCTGCGCCCCGGTGTTTTTTCTTTTTCGGACATTCTCTGTAAACCTAGAGATGGTTGTGCGTAAAAATCCAGGAGATCAGCGTTTTGAAATACTCGACCCCCCTTCTGGCACCAACAACATGCCACGTTCAAAGGACTCAAATCACTTTCTTCCCATATGTGTGGGTTTTGAACTGCAGGAGTTTGTCTTGACCATGTTACATGCCTAAATGCATGAGTAGGGCCTTTTTTGGTGATTAGAAATTAAGTGTTTAAGAGCAGTTGGCAGGTGTACCTAATAAAGTGGCCCGGGGGTGTATACGGGTTTGGGTTATAAATGGGCCTTTCTCATAAGCCCGTATCTAATGACTTTAAAGGATACTCCAAGTAAAACCTAGGGCACTTTTTTTTCCCAAAAAGGGGTTTTTTTTTAAAAGAACAAATTTAAAACCATTGATGCAAAGTGCAAAAAAATAAAATATTTAGTTTGACTTATTTTGATAAAAAACTGGCGGTTTATGTTTTTCCTATCCGGAGTATAGGAAACATTTAGGTTTCAGCCTAATGCTTTCTCTTGCAGTTCCATTTTGTCCGGGAAACTGCCAAAGGGTTTCCCGGGAAAGATCACGTGGTAAAAGTAACGTAATGGTAAATAAACAGAGACAAGAAAATAAAAAAGTAAAACTTGCGGTTCCTTTAGTTCCGCTGGGAGAGTCCGTGATGTTCTTTTTTTTTCGAAACTTCAGGTTTAGGCCTGAAGTTTTAAAATTTTTCGGGGGGTCCGGGTTTTCTGGACGCTTTTCCCGGGGTTGTAGCAGGCTGCGTATCGGTGGTCTGGGGTGTGTGCAAATTGCTCTGCTGCAACGTTTCCGGGTCCTCCCCCTTTCTCATCCTTGATGCGTCAATGACGCATCAAGGATGAGTTGGCTGTTTTTGACCTACCTATCATCCTGGACGACCTCAGCAATCTTGCTACCCGGATTGACATCCATTTTACCAAGAGGGAGCTTGAGCTATGCCAGCAGCCAGTGTCCTCCCGGTCTCGCAAGCCTCCGCAAATTGTTCCTGAAACCCAGAGTCAACCTCACCTGGCACCTGTGTTTCCCCAAGAAAAGTCTATGGAGGTCAACTGCACTCATCTCTCCACAGAGGAACGCACCCTTCGACACAGCTTAAATCTATGCCTCTACTGTGGTGGTGCCCGACATTATCTGAAAAACTGCCCAGTCAGCCCTGAAACGACCCGGAAACTTCAGTCCCATCGAGTTGTGGGTGAAGTAACCCTGAATAAAGATGCCTCTGCCCATCTGACTACTTTGGTAACTCTCCGTTTTTCTTCTGGTGCTGCCTATGAAGTTCATGCTCTGCTGGATTCTGGCTCCTCCGAGAACTTCATCCATCCGTCTCTGCTGGAGATGTTCTGCCTGCCTGTCTCCCATCTCAAGAAGCCCTTACATTTCTCATCAATCAACGGGGAGATCCTGAAGGAGCCAGTCCAGTTCCGTACCCTGCTTGTGTCTTTGAAGGTTGGAAGTTCCCACCAGGAAAAGTTGTCCTTCTATGTCCTGCCAAGTTCGTCTGCTCCAGTCCTGCTCGGGCTTCCATGGTTCCAGCTACACAGGCCATCCCTGGATTGGAAAACGGGTGAAGTTGTCCAATGGGGCAAGCATTGCCACTCTCGCTGCCTCAAACCTGCCCATTTGGAGCAGTCCTGCTCACCCGTTTCTCTGCCCGTTTCTGCTGCTCTGCCTGTGGAGGAACCTCAAGTGCAGGAAGAGCCACTGGTCTGTCAAGACACCTCTGACTTCCACCCACCCCACCCCCTGCCTACTGTTTCTGCTTCTACTCCCCAGGTCCAAGAAGTTTTGCGGGACTCTCTGGAACCTCCTCTAAAGACAGTTCTAGTGATACCGAGGAGAAGGTGGTTACCCCTGGCGGTTTTGTGGGTACCCGGGTAGCCCGGAGGGGAGGGCTTAAGGGGGGGTACTGTCACGGTTCACGCCACAGGCCCTGCTATGGACCGTCAGCGTGCCCGTGTCTCTCGTGTCCCGGCCGCTGCTGCGACATCCTCTGGTGTCCCTGGCTCTGGTCTCTCACCTGTTCCGATTCTTGGCAGTCCTGCAGCTGTTCCTGCTGGAAGGTCTGAGTCACCATGACTTCCTACAGCTTCCTGTCATCCTGTACACACACGTGCTCCCTCTAGAGGCACGCGCGCGGCACTGCACAGCATTTAAAGAGTCAGTGTTCCTATGTCCGGCCCAGTGACCTGTGACCTCTGGCTACTTAAGGAACTTCCTACTTATGCTCAGCGTCAGTTTGTTGTTGTGTTTGCTTATACATAGAGCCTGACCCCCTGGCTGGTGTATCGCTGCTGTCTCATCTGTACGTTTACCAGTATGTTTATCAGTTCCTGCTGATCATCTGCCGCTGCACCAGTCTGCCAAATACCTGCCTTACCTGGCATCATACCAGTCATACCAGGCTACCATCCTGGACTGTGCCATATGTTCAACAGCTACACCTGGACTGTGCCATACGTTCACCAGCTACACCTGGACTGTTCCATACTTTTAACGGCACCAGCTATCCAGTCCTGCACTTCAGCTACCCACCGCGAGTGTTACCATCTTTGCCCGTGGTGGGCCCAGAGGATCCGCCATACCCGGACATTTCCAGCCATCCCAATTATGATTGACAAAGGGAGTATGTCCTTTCCCCCGAAAAGTTGCATCTTGGACTACATGGACTTGACTGGGAGCTGTAGCCCAAGAGGCTACATGTTGGACTTCAGGTCATGTCTTCTTTATTTATGTCTATGAATTTTGAACACAGGCTTAAGTGATGCCAGAATGTGTATATGAAAAACTGATAAAGATGAATTAAAGTGGATAGGCAAAACGGAATCTACTTTGATAGCGGTATATTTATTGTTTGGACTATGTATTGACAGGTGGGGACCTGTTTTACCGCTTATGACCGGTCCATTTTAAGTGCTACATGACATATTAAGCTTTGAACTAATATGTTACCCCGGCTATAGCAAGGAATTAGACAGTTATGTCTTTCGAAAAATTTGCCGCAATCACTGATAAAAGAGCTGAGACATTCGCTCTGTCGGACATTGAGAGGTTACAGATCTTGCAGGAGGCTGAAGGTGCTGGTTCAGGCTGGGACCCTACAGGCGGTACAGATGAAGTTGATTTCAAGAAAAAGCTCGAGCAGCTTAGAGAGAGAGAGTTAAGCCTGCACCTGCATGCATCAACTGTGACTGAGTACCTGAAAGTTCAGAGAATCCCTAAGGGTTTGAGAAGCCCCCTGATGCCTATCTTGCTACGTGACGGTGTCCGCTATCAGGAGAAATGGTTTGCGTTGAGTAATCGCTACTCTTTAGATCTGATGTTATTAACGGTGCAACATTTACAAATATCAATTCCGGAGATCCGTGATACAATTCTTAAAGTAGAAACGCAGTTGAAGGAAACTATGAAAGAGACTTTTAATAAAGTCCAAGAACAGATTAAGAATAACATTTATTAATTGAAAGAACAAATCATGCAAATCAAGGTAAAGAAATTTGAAAGAGATATGTGGGACTACCTTCAGAATAAAGTATAGACCTGGTGTACAGAAAGGTCATTTAATCGTAGAATGAGGCGTGGAGAAAGATTCTTATTTGATAACCCGCCATCTGAATCTGAAGGCTCCTACCAAAAACCAATGACATTGAGATCATTTAAGAAAAGAAATATGGCACAGCAACCTTTTTGAATAGAAAGTACAGATCCGGAAACAACCGCGTCTTGGACTACATGGACTTGACTGGGAGCGGTATATTTATTGTTTGAACATTTTTATAGTGGCCATGATTTCTTCTGATGTTATAGGGGAGTTAAGATGACCCAAGTCTTCAGCAGACAGGGACGGCAATGCTACACCATTCAAAAAAGATGAATGGTCTTCACCTGCATTATCTTCCCTATACAGTTTATCATAAAATTGTTTGAATACTGCATTTATCTTTTTTTCGATCTAGATGCTTTTTACCTGAATTATCTCTAATCCCATGAATAATTGTCATCTTTCTTTTCCCTTTAGCCAAGTTTGCTAGGAGTTTCCCTGATTTATTGCCAAATTTAAAGAGAATCGCTGCCTGCTGATCGCTATATATTTTTCTATATTACTTTGCCAAGTCTCGAATTCTACCTTAGCCTGTCTCCATTTGGCCTTATCTTCTTTTAGGAGAGTATTCAGAAAAGTAGTATAGTATCCCCTTAATCTTTAAATGGAAGCCTGATACTTTCCTTGGCCTGTTTTTTAATTTTCAAAGTATGTGACATTATTTTGCCCTTTATCATCGCTTTTGCCGTATCCCAGAAAAGGAAAGCGGCGTCTCTATGTTCTTTATTATTCTTGCAGTACTCCCACCTCCATCCTTGTAACAAAGATTGGAAACCTTCCTCCTGTAGTAAGAAGTTCGGCATACGCCATAGAATATCAGAGCCCCGTGGCAAAATTTCTTGGATCTTAATATGTCAGCTTCTCTAGTTTTCCCTACTGCTCTCTCATTACTTAGAAAATAATCTTGTCTGGACCATGAGCTCTGAGGGTTAGAGTAAAAAAGAGAAACATGGACCGCACATCCTTGCTATACGTTACATAGTTACATAGTTTGTAAGGCAGAAAAAGACAAGACGTCCATCCAGTTCAGCCTGTTGTGCTAAAGTGTTGATCCAGAGGAAGGCAAAAAAAACCCATGAGGTAGAAGCCAATTGTCCTCATTTTAGGGAAAAAATGTCTTTCCAACTCCAATCTGGCAATCGGAATAATCCCTGGATCAACAACCCTACTCCAGAATCCTAGTCATTATAACTTGTTATATTATTATGCTCCAGAAATGCATTCAAACCCTATGTGCTATCCTAACAAGGATTTTAATGGATTAAAATAAAAGCTACAAGTTTTATCTCATACAAAAGATTCGAAGAGTTGCTGGATTGTATACTGTTTTTCTACTTGGATTTATGCGAGAGACTGACCTCGGATCTCTTCACTCTCCGTACAACCACTCTCTGTCACAGTAGGTTAGCTGAATCAGTCGTTTTGTTTTTAATTTATTTAAACATATTTATTATGTCTCCCCGAGCTGTTTTTTCTCTAAACTAAATAACCCTAATGTTGTTAATCTTTCTGGGTATTGCAGTCCACCCAGTCCTTTTATTATTTTTGTTGTCCACCATTGTACCTGTTCAAGCTCTACAATGACTCTCCGCTGCACGGGTGCCCAAAACTGTACACAATATTCCATGTGTGGTCTGACCAGTGACTTATATAATGGGAGAATAATGTTCTCATCATGTGCATCATGTGCCCCTTTTAATACACCCCATAATCCTATTTGCCTTGGCAACATGTAATCATGTAATGGATTTTTCCTCCCCATTTGCATAACCTTGCATTTATCTGTGTTAAACCCCATCTGCCATTTCTCTGCCCAGGCCTCCAACTTATCCAGAGCCCATTGTAATAACACATTATCCTCTATTGTATTGATTACTTTACAAAGCTTAGTATCAACTGCAAAGATCGATATTCTACTGTGCAATCCATGCGTAAGATCACTAATGAAAATATGAAAGAGGATATGGCCCAATACTGACCCCTGTGGTACCCCACTAGTAACAGGGATCCAGTCTGAGTATGTACCGTTAATTACCACCCTTTGTTTTCTATCACTACCTACTTGCACACATTTTCCCCTAGTCCAAGCATTCTCATTTTACTTACCAACCTTTTATGTGGCAGTATCAAATGCTTGAGAGAAATCTAGATATATGACATCCAATGTTTTACCCAGATCAAGTCTAGAACTAACTTCCTCATAAAAGCTGATGAGATTAGTTTGACAATACCGATCCTTCATAAACCCATGCTGGAACGGCGTTATACATTTATTTTCAATGAGATAGTTTTACATATGTGTTGCAATATGTCCTTGCTTTTATACTTGGACAAGCACTTATCCCCATTTGCCCAGGTGTTTTTAATTAGCAGTAGTCTGTATAAGGGTTAATGCCCTTTTTTTTCAGTCTGCTTGCAGGGAGCCCAGGAGAGGTAAGCAGTGTCGACCGTTCCTATTTTTGGTGGTGGTGCATTGTGGTGGCCATTGCTGCTGTGATGCTGTGCTTGTGGGGTGGTGCAGCCTAGAGCCGGGGGGCTAGGTCTGGCAACAGTGGTGCTGTTGGACCACTGGGCTGTGCCCCTCGTCTGCGTGGATTTTGCTGCGGCGGTGGCCGCCATGCAGTGCTGCCCCAATCAGTGTAGGGAGCCTCTTTAAAGAGGTCGCCGTGAAGTGACGAGTGGGCTTATACCGTTTGATCAAAAAGTATATTAAGAACCTCCTGTTCATTTTTGTAAAAAAAGTTTTGATGAGAAGCAACAGATCAACGTGTAGAAAGGATGTGCAGTCCATGTTTCTGTTTTACATAGAGTAAAAAATATACTCTCTTCCCCTCTGGGTTCTTGTTCCTCCAAATATCCATTAAGCTAGTACAGCTCACAAATTGTGACAATAAAATCTCACTATGAGAGGCAGCTAAATCCAGAAGACCTTATTCTTTCCTATCCTCCCTGGGATCAATAACACAATTCCAATCGCCGGCCACTATGATTTGATGTTCCTGATCCTGTAACAAGGAGATTTCCAGCTTCTTAAAAAATTCTTTATCTTGTTTGTTTGGGGCATAGACATTGTATATACTGACCCTTCCTGCTGGAGTTTTTAGAGTGACCTGAATACTCCTGCCCTCTATAAAAGTGTTTGTTGCTATCACAGCATTTTTTATCTGTTTTGCGGCAAAAACAATTTTGATGCCATATTCTCGATGTAAATGAACTGTCGTGCACCAAAACTAGGCGCATGACACATTGTAATGCGCCTAAAAAGGCACATTACATATACAGTGGGTACGGAAAGTATTCAGACCCCTTTAAATTTTTCACTCTCTTTCATTGCAGCCATTTGGTAAGATCCAATCCCCATCTTGAAAGAAAAAAAACAGAAATGTAGATATTTTTGCACATTTTTAAAAAAAGAAAAACTGAAATATTACATGGTCATAAGTATTCAGACCTTTTGCTCAGAATTGGGTAGAAGCACCCTTTTGAGCTAGTACAGCCATGAGTCTTCTTGGGAATGATGCAACAAGTTTTTGACACGTGGATTTGGGGATTCTCTGCCATTCTTTGTTGCAAATCCTCTCTAGTTCCCTCAGGCTGGATGGTGAACGTTGGTGGACAGCCATCTTCAAGTCTCTCCAGAGATGCTCAATTGGGTTTAGGTCAGCGCTTTGAAAAATGGTCACAGATTTGTTCTGAAGCCACTGTTTTGTTATTATAGCTGTGTGCTTAGGGTCATTGTCTTGTTGGAAGAAGAACCGTTGGCCCAGTCTGAGGTCCAGAACACTCTGGAAGAGGTTTTCATCCAGGATATCTCTGTACTTGACCGCATTCATCTTTCCTTCAATTGCAACCAGTCGTCCTGTCCCTGCAGCTGAAAAACTCACCCATAGCATGATACTGCCACCACCATGTTTCACTGTTGAGATTGTATTGGGCAGGTGATGAGCAGTGCCTGGTTTTCTCCACACATACAACTTACAATTAGCACCAAAAAGTTCAATCTTTGACTCATCAGACCAGAGAATCTTATTTCTTCTAGTCTGGGAGTCCTTCATGTGTTTTTTGGCAAACTGTATGTGGGCTTTCATATGTCTAGCACTGAGGGGAGGCTTCCGTCGACACACTCTGCCATAAAGCTCCGACTGGCCTGGGCTGCAGTGATAGATGACTTTGTGGAACTTTCTCCCATCTCCCTACTGCATCTCTGGAGCTCAGGCACAGTGATTTTGGGATTTTTTTTACCTCTGTCACCAATGCTTTTCTCCTACGATTGATTAGCTTGGCTGGACGGCCAAGTCGAGGAAGAGTTGTGGTCGTCTCAAACTTCTTCCATTTTAGGATTATGAAGGCCACTGTGCTCTTAGGAACCTTGAGTGCTACAGAAATTCTTTTGTAACCTTGGCCAGATCTGTGCCTTGCCACAATTCTGTCTCTGAGCCCCTTCGGCAGTTCCTTAGACCTAATCATCCTCATGTGCTCTAACATGAACTGTGAGCTGTAAGGTCTTATATAGACAGGTGTGTGCCTTTCCTAATCAAGTCCAATCAGTTTAATTAAACACAGCTGGACTTCAATGAAGGAGTAGAACCATCTCAAGGAAGATCAGATGGAAATGGACAGCATGTGAGCTAAATATAAGTGTCACAGCAAAGTGTCTGAATACTTTTAACCATGTGAAATTTCAGTTTTTCTTGTTTAATAAATTTTCAAAAATATATACATTTCTGTTTTTTTTTCTTTCAAGACGGGGTGCAGAGTGTACATTAATGAGCCAAAAAATAAACTTTTTGGATCTTACCAAGTGTCTGTAATGAAAGAAAGAGTGAAAAAAAAGAGGTCTGAATACTTTTCGTATCCACTGTAGTAGTAATGATACGCTGTGCGCCTCCATAACGCAATGCGCTTATTGAGGCGCATTACATACACTAGTAATGATACGTTATGCGCCTCTGTTACGCAATGCACCTCGACAGGCGCATTACATACACTACCAATGATTCGCTGTGCGGCGCGATATTTGCGCAATGTGCCTTTTCAGGTGCAATAAGTTTACTATGCAAGGTATACCTGTCGCCAGATTTTTGAGAGGATCGGACTTTACATTGATTTAATGCGCCTAAAAACTGCCGCAGCACAAATTTTCGGACATATTGTCCTGTGAGTTTTTACTCAGAAGTACCAACACCCCCACCTTTCTTCCCTCTGCGGATGACCCTATCACTTCACTGACCCAAAGCCTACGCATTCTTACGAAGTCCTTCTGTTTTAAATGGGTTTCTTTTAATAATACCACATCATCTTCTTAAGATGTCTGAGAATCATCATCCTTTTGTGTGGGGAATTAAGCCCCTTTATGTTCCAAGAAACAATCTTCATTTATGTCCTAGAGCAGAAAAGGATCTAAAACTCTGACATGCCAAGAAACTTGTTCCCCCCCAGTAGATTAGAACCCACCACAATTTCGACTTGTTTGTTCCCACCAGCAAAGAGAGAGAGATAAACTCTGTTAACAATAACCAAAAACCTTGGTAAACTTTAACCTTTAAACATCTTTCATTGACTTCACTTTTTTCGCACATTAGATCTCTCCTTATGCAGCCACTCTTGTCTAAGACAAAAGAGAAAGGAGAAAATATCTTCTTTCTTTTTCCCTTCTCTAGAGCCCGGTACACATGTCTCCAACATTCTCAGAGTTTGAAAGCCAAAATGATGCCCTCATAAGCTAGACAGACATTCTTTGCAACTCTCCCATGGGAAGATACTTCACTGCTCCCCATCCTATATATAGCTCCCCTTAGTTTCTATCTTATGCAATCGAAAATGACTCATTTGTTCTTCCTCAAGGAGCATGGAGGCAAAGGTTGAGATTCCTCATGTCCTTTCCGGCGATGAAGCAGTCATTACACCTTTAGGAGTCCCAGGTATCAGCTGTCTTCTTGAGAGATTATCCTGTCCATCTGTGAATCCTTCCCAAGCTGATTCCGTATCTTTTTCCAATTTGGCCAAGAAAGCTGTCGCTGATTCCACTGTTGTGAAAGTCTCTTGTCTCCCATTGGGAAAGAATACTTTCAGTGTGGCGGGGATCTGTAGTGGATTTGTTTTTTCACCAGAGCTGAACACAGTGGGGAAAAGGCACACCTCTTTTTCGCAACTTCTGCTGAGTAATCAGCAAAAATTAGCATTTTGTGGCCTCTCAATTCAACTTTGTCTTTCCTTTTCCTGAAAGCCTGTAGTAGGGCAGTTTTTTCAGCAAAGTCTAAATATTGTGCGATGACCGGTCTAGAGCTCTCTCTGTTCTGTTGGCTAGTGTCCCTTGCAGTGTGCGTGCTCCACCCTGCACTCTGCAGACAGCCCTAGAGCTTGTGGCACCTCCACAGCGCATATTTTGAGCAATTGAGACTGAGGGATAGCCTCCGGGAGACCTATAATCCGAATATTATTGTGTTTCGACCAGTTTTCTAAATCACTCACTTTGTCTTGTAGGGATTGGTTACACTTTAGAACTTTTAGGAGGGAGCTCTTGACTCCTAATAAATCCTCTTCTGTCCCGCTGATGAATTGCTCTAAATCCTTAAGGTGTTCAGTGTGGGTGGCAACCTCTGCTTGTAGCTCCCTCATGGTTTCTTTCACTATGTCCCCCAGAGAGGCATTCATGTCAGGGGCGATTATTTTAGCGACTTTCTAGGCTAGTGTTTTACATGTTAAGGCCAGTCCCTGCCCGCATGGCTCATCAACATCACTGTCCCCTGAGTATACTTGCTGTTGTGATGCTGCGCTGCTATTTGTAGAGCGTGGAGGATGGGACGCCATCTATGCGGCTATGTGGCAAACAGCTATGCGGTAAACAAAGCCATTTGTTTTCCCTCGGGGTTCCGACAGCTGCTCCGGTGACTCTGCACCCGATGCCGATGGTAATCGCAACCTAAACATGCTGCTTTATGCTCCTGTCAGCCGTGGAGATCGCTGTGTTGACGGGGCTGTACCAGAGCTCTCTTTCCCTGTGTCCTCACATGTGCACGCCGGAACCAGAAGTCCAGGTCTATGATCTTGTCCCTGACATCCTTAGAAAGCTATTTTGTCTTGCCCATGTTGTAGAGGTTAGAGTCTGACTGATGGAATCTGTGGACAGAGTCTTATAGAGGTGACTATTTAAGACAGCTGTTTTTTAATGCTGGTAACAAGTTGATTAGGAGGGTCCTACTGGTCTGTAGGAGCCAAAACTCTTAATGGTTGGTAGAGGATCAAATACTTATTTCTCACTGCAAAATGCAAATAAATTTATATAATTTTTACAATGTGATTTTCTGGATTTTATTTTGGATATTCTATCTTTCAATGTTAAAATTAACCTATCCTTGAAATTACTGTTCATGTCTTTGTCAGTGGGCAAACTTACACAATCAGCAAGGGTTCAAATAATTATTTCCTTCACTGTATGTAGTTTACATGATTAAGTGTCCCTGTTGTCTGTTTTCAAGTCTTGGAACACGTACCGAGACCTTCAAGGGAAGGTTATCGTGTTGTTTTATTGAAACAGAAGGAATCCCAATGGATCCATAGATTAGACACTTTATCACCAAGGACCCTTAATAGAGAATGTGATTTTTTATTTATTCATTTACATTATTAATGATTTTTTACTTATTTGTAAGTATACTTTTCAGATTTTTTGATACTATGTACAGGTATGTGATTAATTATATAATTATATTATTATTATAATATATAAAATTATATTTTTTTTTCCTTGTTTGTGGTAAAATGTTTTTGTTAAATTTTTTCTATTTGTTAATTTATGTCTGTTAAGGATTTTGTGAATGGAGCATCTTTTATATATGGGCAAATCAAACCATCTAGTTAACATGTTGGATTTCTCATATTTTTGTGGTTTGATTAATTTTAAGTACTGTCTGGGGTTTTCAGTTATAGCTATAATGGTCTGATAGGGAGAAATAAATTATTTACAAATGGGTGCATTATTAAATGTAGATCAGGTATATATGCGCATAACCTGTACTAAGTTGCTGTGGCTTTAATGAAATTTCTGGCTATAACATTTTCATCAGTAGCAGGTTAACTATTAGGTTTGGACCGGGTACAGGATTATACTTTGTTGTTATGGTTACTTTGCGTGCACCGTGACGTCTGTGCGTTGTGTTCCAATGTACAGCATGCTCACGCGTCATCACGCTGTGTCCTGAACGCTCCGGCAATAATTAAGGGATCGAGTGATAGATGCGGACAAGACCGGGTGTTCCTCCTGTGGACAGCTGCAAGAGGTATGGATATATTATTTATTGCTTGGTGTGATGATTGGCCCCTTCACAGAGATTCTCTATATATGTATTATGTGGAGGACTTATCTCATTAACCCATAGATAACTAACATTTATTTATTAATGTATGTGATCAGGTCCAATGTATTATATTCACTCTTGTATTATATATCACCCTTGATGTATGGAAATAAAATATAAGGCATAGTGGAACTGTTCTGAAGTTGTGTATATTATAAACATCTGTAGATCTGATCTCATGAAAATGTTTCTATTTCAAATATTATTTTAATTGCATATATTAACAATGCTAAGAATATATCAATCTTTCATAGATACCCTTGTTAAAGGTCTCTGGACCGAAATGTTTGGGGAAAATGCTCTGTACTTGAAAAAAACTAAAAAATTGTTATGGTCACCCAGATAATGAAATAATTATTTTTCAGTGTTACTAAAAAATTGAATAATAAAGTTGAATTTTGAATTTGAAATCTATGTATGCAATACAAAATACAACAGCCAATTCTCAGCATGTCAAAAAACACATCCATGTCAATGATTCCTTCATGCTGTGCCTCCAGCTGAACAGCTTTACTTTTAGGCTATGTTCACACGGCTTATTCACGCCGTAATTGCGCAGTACGGCGTGAAATATGGAACAAAATCTATCCCAAAATAAGCCGTGTGAACATGGCCTTATATTTTATATTTATTATTATGGATTACTTTGTTTAGATATACAACAATAATTAAGATATAACGGCATAGCATGAAGGAATCACAACACAGTGCCAACAATATTTAATGACTGTAAATTAGCCTTGGTGTGTGAATTGCACATATGCTTTATAAGTTCTAATCATAGCAATAATATATGACTAGTATATATACAGTAGATTGGACCTATATTTCATACCTCTTGGGAAACGTTTGTCAAGAGTAAGAATCCAATAGGCCTCTCTCAAAAGTAATTTATGTTTCCAGTTACCGTTTCTAATGGGCTTATCTACCTTTTTTATCGACCAAAATGAAAAATACTCCATTTGTGAACATCAACAAAGTGCTTTGCTGCACCTGACAGATTGCTATCTTAAGACTGTATATTTGCAGTGTGTTCCGGAATCCTAGCTATCAATTTTCTAGTGGTATAACCCACATATATTAGCTTGCATTGATGACAGTATATAATGTAAATCACCTATTAAGAATTAAAGGTTTTAAAGCTTTTTAATTAATATTTTTTGTTTAAATGTGATGAAAATATTGGTTACATTTATTATTAAAATATGTGCAGACATTGCATCTATTGCCTGTGTATACAGTGAAGGAAATAAGTATTTGATCCCTCTGGCAAACAAGACTTAATACTTTTTGGCAAAACCCTTGTTGTCAAGCACAGCAGTCAGACGTTTTTTGTAGTTGATGATGAGGTTTGTGCACATCAGAAGGAATTTTGGTCCACTCCTCTTTGCAGATCATATCTAAATCTTTAAGATTTTGAGGCTGTTGCTTGGCAACTTCAACTCCCTCCATAAGTTTTCTGTGGGATTAATTTCTGGGGACTGGCTAGGCCACTCCATGACCTTAATGTGCTGCCTTAATGTCAGTTTTAGAAACTGCATTTAGGGCAGGCTATCATTCTACCAGGGGCCCTTGGATGGGGAGGTATGTTGAAGCCATAAATTACTTTGTGAATACATAGTGGTCTCTCATATTGGACAAAAAAGATACCCTCCTTGACACCTGATCTTCTCTTAACCTCTCTTACACAAGCGGCCAAATATCTACCATCTATGGTATATTGGGAGATGGCCTTTAGGATTGTCCACAGATCATATGTCTCTCCACACAGGGGCTTCTTGATGGGCAACTCAGACACTCATGCATGCCCAAAGTGCCAATCTCCACATGCGGATTTGTTGCATTGCCTCTGGTCTTGTCCCGCAATACGGGCTTTCTGGTCCAAAATCCATGCTTTCACCATCAGAAATCTATTACCAAGCTGCCCTAATTCAGACACGTGGGCATTGCTGGGGATATTTCCCAAGGAATGCACCACACTCCCAAATTTTCAAACACGACTCTTGTTTTATGTAGCGGCAGCAGCCAGAAAGTCTGTCTTGCAGTGCTGGATTCAGCAGGGTCCACCCACTCTTAAAGTATTTCTAGGCAAACTGTCCCACATATTTAGAATGGATTGGATTGAAGCAGCACAACAAAAGGAAAGGCGAACACAAACTTTTTTTTCTAACATGGTCACCGTTTATTGCCTTCCTACCCGCACACATTAGAACAAAAATAAAGAACTGCTTTGAATTCACCACATGGTATTTGGCTAATCAGACCCAGCACAACCAATATCACACTCATAGTTCAAAGATAAAGGTGTGTATCATGTCCCTAAGCCTCTACCTCGGTGCATCGGGTGTCCGGATCGCAGGTAGGTCCCCACATGTTTGTCTACCCCTCCTCTCCCCCCCTTCTTCCCGCTTTTGCTGTTTGTTCTAAGTTAAATTTAAAATGCTAACACCCTGGTGTATATGAATATAAAGATTGAGCTAGGACAGGAGATTAAGACACAGATCTCCATAGATATTCACTCCTAGGGAAAAGCAGAACGACGCAGAACACTCAGAACTAACCTAAATGAGCAGGCTGAGATGCAGGCCGAGCCTCACTCTTTTAATTGAAACTGTGTTTTGTGTTTCATCTATGTGTTTTAAGGGGCTCCTATGGTCACAGGACTTAATATATACTCTGTTGAAGGCACGCTATTGTTTTCTCTACATACTTTTATGAGTTCATGTCGCCACAAGAGTTACTACTAGTGTTGAGCGATTATTATCGACAAAGTTGAAATCGGCACAGTTTTTATGTTGATCGGATTTTTTAGATCACGCGATAATTTAGGTTAAAATCTGTGCATCATCTATTAATATCGCGCCATTTTTGGCGCTTCCTGTAATTTTGGCGGCCAGCAAATCAGATTACAGAATAGAGCAGGGTGAGATGTGTGTGCGACGTCATGACTGGGATGTGTATGGTTGCGATTGGCTGGAAAAATCACATGACCTCGTTTTACATAGAACAGCCCTTCCTGTTCATGATCAGTGTCTGTCAGCGTCTCATAGCAGTAGGACGTGCGCTCTGCCTGTGTCCAAACAGCTCAGCGAAATTATTCTATTTCTTCACAGAGAAAGCTCTACTGTTAGCTGTGATCCTTACAACTTAGTTAGATCAGAGATTTGAAGATTTTATGTAGTTAGGTAGAGAATTTTAAAGGAGCATCTACCGCTGTACAGTCACAGGGGGGGGAGCGGAGGGGGGAACGCGGGCGAACACAGACAAGCTCTTTAAAGAATACTGGATATAGTTCACCAAGACTTAGTGTAGACATTGCACTGCAATAGCTTTATTATTAACAGTTTTCTATTGAAATATTTCCTGGATATTGGGCAGCCTGAACTTATATTAGGATACACATCTTTTCTAGTAACTGCAGGTCTCTTTGTTAGGTGCAAAACTCCACTTTTATTATCAGTATACATTTCAGATAGGTGTTCTTTTTCAATTTTGCCCATTCCAGCTTTGTTGATATAGCCACCTTGCAGTTAAATTAGAATCCAGCAATTTTGTAGTCAGCACAGGTTGATAGGTGCCAAAAATACCTTTTATTATCCGAATACATTTCAGATACGTGTTTTTTCACTTTGGCACAGTACAGCTTTGTTCATTGAGGCACCTTGCACTTAAATGTGAATACAGCAATTTTGTAGTCACCACAGGTGAATTGAAAGGTGCCAAAAATACCTTTTATTATCCGAATACATTTCAGATACGTGTTTTTTTTCACTTTGGCGCACTACAGCTTTGTTGAGAGAGCTACTTTGCAGTTAAATGTGAATACAGCAATTTTGTAGTCACCACAGGTGAATTGAAAGGTGCCAAAATACCTTTTATTATCCGAATACATTTCAGATACGTGTTTTTTCACTTTGGCGCACTACAGCTTTGTTGATAGAGCTACTTTGCAGTTAAATGTGAATACAGCAATTTTGTAGTCACCACAGGTGAATTGATAGGTGCCAAAAAATACCTTTTATTATCCCGTATACATTTCAGATACGTGTTTTTTTCACTTTGGCGCAGGCCAGCTTTGTTGATAGAGCCACCTTGCAGTTAAATTTGAATCCAGCAATTTTGTTTTGATTTGAGGGATTTGAGAATAGCTGTGATTTGCCGTCTTTTAATAAGAGACGTTCCAAAACTCTTCCATACCTTCTCAAATTTTTATCTTTCTGAACATGGAGCGAAATTCAGGTGGTAAGCGAGCAAAGAGGGGGATAGGACATGGAGGTAGAGGTACGAGAGAAGGTGCTCCTTCCAGTGCTGGCGACAACACGCATGCCAGCGGATCGTCAGTTGCAGGACCGTCAGGCCTGTCATCGCTGGATCAGGGCCCTGTGAATCTCAGTAATGAACAGCGTCGCCAATCTGTTCTTCAGTGGTTAATGCAACCTGCATCCAGCAGTCTTACCTCCTCGTCCTCCCAGTCACGGCCACAAATCTGGGGGTCATGCAGGTTTGGGGCTCATACTGTGGCCCAGGACAGGTATAGTCAATGTCCAGTGAAACTAAAATGGTGGTTGAAAGTCTCCTTTTTGCGGCACTTTTTAAATCTGGGGGTCATGCAGGTTTGGGGCTCATGCTGCGTTCCAGGACAGGGATATTCAATGTCCAGTTCAAGTAAAATGATGGTTCAAATGATACTGCCTTCTGGCACTTTTTAATTTGTGGGTGATGCAGGTTTAAGGGTCATGCTGTGGTGCAAGACAAGGATAGTGAATGGTCTGTGACTTTTTTTCTGTGGCTTTTATAACCTAAGTGTGTTGCCTAAGATGTAGCACGTATCCATTTGACTGTTGTGGATGTTTATTCCAGCTTCTCCAGCCCTGTTTGGGTGTAAGAATGAAGGTGTTGTTGCTCTCCCATAGACTTTAATGGTCATCGGTGATAATCTATCATCGACCATCGAATATCTTCTCGATGATGGCCGACTATCGACCGATGGCGATAGTCAACGTAATCGCTCAACACTAGTTACTACACGTTTTATTGAACTATGCATAGATTTTATATGTATGGGTTTTATGGACCCAGGCTGCCATGAGATTCAACAGCGCCTATGTTACATGTATGCCTGTATTTCAGCTATGTGTTCTTGTGGACATGTGCTGCCCCAAAACTCAATGTATCCTCTATTGAATGCATACTAGTGTTGTATCCATACGCTTTTATAGGCTCATGTTGCCACAAGATTTAGTACATGTTCTAGGGAATTTATGTATAGGTTTTATTCGTATGTTTATATGGACTTAAGCTGCCACAGGACTCAACAGATTTTTTTATTGAAACTATGTTTGTATTTCATATATTTGTTCTTATGGACACCTGCTGGTTACAAGACCTAAGGCATGCCCTACTGAATCCATGTTTGTATTGTATTGATGTGCTTGTTATTGGCTCAAGATGCCACGAGATTTACAGTACACTATTGGTGTTTGCAATAAAAACAAGTTTAGAAAAAATTTTTTATAATTGCTTTGTGGATGAACCTAAAGTGTGATTCTTTATATTTTTCACTGGATATTAATTTATTGTGTTCCAACTTCCCAGAACTATGCTGTGTATTTCTGGGTTGTGGAACGCTTCTCCCCAGTGTTTAAATAGTATTCCTTCCCTAGATTGGATTACCAGGTCTCTTAGGGCTTTATATAGGTATGATAGTGTATGCTTAATGCCAGGATCTGAGATAAGACTATCTATTGTGGAGTCGTTTAGAACCCCCTGCATTTGCCATGCTCTGGATTGTATAAAAATTTTATTTTGGCCATATGACAGGAAATGTGTGTCATGGATGTTCCAGATCCATCCTAATTTTGACTCATATAGATGTTGGATGTCCAAGATTCCTTTCCTGCTCCAAATTTTAAACTGCTCATTACTCAAGCCCTGAGGAAACTCGGGATGTTCCTGCAATAGCATATATTTGCTTATTGACCAAGGGAGTTTCCATATCTTCCTGATCAACTTCCATGATGCTACAGTATCTTCGAATAACAAATTCCCCCGGATATGATGCGGTATGTGTGCATATTTAGTGTGTGATAAGGCCGCCAGTGATCACGGGTGTGTATATGAAGCCTCTAAAGTGGTTTTTGAATAGAATTCTTTACCACGAATCCAGTCCAAACAATGTCTCACCAAGAATGCCAGGCTATAGGTACGCACACCTGGGAAGTTGAACCCCACTCCTGGGATTTCGGAAGTGTAAGCTTATGAAGGGCTATACTAGGCCTTTTAGAAGACCAGACAAATTTTATAAAGGCCGAGTTCAATTTATTTACGTCTTTGTGTTTTAGTAAGAGTGGAATGGTTGGTAGAGCGTAGAACATTTTTGGAAAACCTATCATTCGGACCAAATGGCACCTTGCAAGAAGTGATAATGGCAGTCGGGACCATCTTTCTAAGTCCTTTATTATCTTTTGTATCTGTGGTGGGAAGTTTAAACGACAAATAGATTCTGGGGTGCGCCCTATTTTTATCCCTAGGTATGTGATACGCTCTTCAGCTACCGTTACCATTTCTTTAAGGTGTCCCCCCGCAGAAGTCTCCAGCTTCTTTGCTTTATATAATTCTTCTGATTTTGATTTGTTTATTTTAAAACAGAAGCATCCCGAGAAGGCTTGAAGTTGATGGAACAAGTTTTCCATATCTCTTGCAGGGTTTTCCATGTAAAAGATGACATCATCGGCAAACATGGAGATCTTTCCCCAATGAAATTCCTTAAAAAATGGGATTGGAAAGTAGGAATTGGGCTAAGGGCTCCACAATCAGGTTAAAAAGAAGCGGCGAGAGTGGGCATCCCTGCCTTATTCCTCGCTGAAGGGCAAAGTTTTGGGACAAAAATCCTGGGATGCAGATTCTCGCTTGAGGCTTGCTATAGAGGCATGTTCTTATGTATTAGAAAAAGTACCCCCGCCTTGCCCTTCACTGCTCCCCCACCCACAGCTTTTTCATCCTATGGAAATCTTCTGCCACCAGGTGAGTCTCCAGGAGCAGCGCCAAGTCGGCCTTTAGTCGCTTCAGGTGGCGCAGCACCATGAGCCTTTGATTCAGCGATTTTAAACCCTTCACATTCCATGTGACTATACGTATGAAAGATATGCACTTACACAGGTCTTCCTGGACACGGGGAGCCCCCTCCCATGCATGGATCTAAATGTGAAATTAACAACAGGTATACAACCAACAATGACAAAAACATAACATACAATAGCACATGAGATGTACATTAAACCCCCTCCCAACGGGCTTGCTTGGTAATGGACTTGACTTTTTTCCATGGTGAAGTAGAATCTGCTACTCTTTCACTCCTGTTCCCATACACCCCCTCCCCCGAGACTAACAAGGGCTTGTTTCGTCTTGGGTGTGACCGGAAGCTTAATATGTCCGAGTTCAACTGGCCTCCAATCTCACAGCCCCTGCCCAAAGTCTCCTCAATTTGAGGACAAGCTTATTTATAAAGGATACAGGTTAGCGACGAGGAAGTCTTTTCTCACATTTTCAAGATTGGCCTCCGTCACTACTACTTTTTAGAATGGTTTTGTCTTGATTGTTTCACTCTTGGATTAAACAGATGGCTCCCTAGAGTAGGTTAGATATTAATACAGAGATAATTGGAAGCAACTTGTAATTTTTCATTTTGTCTGTAGCTGTCACTAGAGGACTGTATATAGGAAGGCAATATGGTTCCACACAGCAATTATTGTAATGTGGTGCTGCTGTGATTCAAGGTGATGTGGCCAGGGCTTTGAGCTAGTAGTTGTCTCTGTACTGTGAGGGTTACAATGTCCTGTCTACTGACTGGCTCAGCCCTTCTTTGCCCCGGTTTAGCTGAGCTGTGATTTGTTTTGCTGGCCGTAAGCTGTGGGCTTAGCACGTGTCCCTTCTCAGGGAGGGGTGCCTAAAATGGCCACTGGGCAGAGTGTCTTGGCACCAATACTCCCACCAAGATTGTGGTTAGCTTGTACCTGTGGACCGCGCAGCCCAGAGCCTCCTGGTTCTGCACCAAGTCTCTCGCTTCACCCTCTGTCTGCCGGCGGGTCTTTTGAGCCAGGTAGGTGCTTGGGAAGATTTCAGAGCGGCCGGCCAACACAGGAGCGTGTGTGCTCCGCTTACACCGCCTCCTCCTCTATGCGCGTGCTCTCTGCGTCTCTGGCCCCTTTCCTGTTTCTTCGTCTTCCGTGGAGCGCCTGTACCTCTATATGTTGCGCCACTTGTTTTTTAAGTATGATACCTCTGTCAGGTTCTGTGGCTTTTCTCCGGGGTGAGCGGAAGGGAGCTCTCAATTGCCGCTCAATCCATCACGGCACCGGAACCGGAATTCTTTCAAATTTGTTTTTTAAACTTTTCATAGCCATATGTTGTTGTTTTGTAGCGTTAAGGGAGGAGTCCTTGAATCTATCATTATTCTGTGTCGATTTAGATAATTCCTCCGAAACTTTATGTTGGAAAGTATCCAAAATAGGTGCACTGGCAGAAATGGGATAATAATTTTGATTAGGTATATTAATGTTAACGATGTGTGGAGATTTTTTTGTTTCTGTTTCCTCTTGTAATTGTTTTAATATTAAAAGATTTGTTTGTTCCTTTAATTCCAATCCCACATACTCATTAACAACACTAAACCTGCTAAACCTTTTATCCTGCATGGAATCACCCTTTGGTTTTTCTTTATTTTCAAAAAAAGTGTAGCTCTACAGTAACCTTGTGAATTTATTAAGGTCTTTCTCTTTTTCATATATATTCTAATCAGTATCTTGAACATAGTTCAAACCTTTTTAAAGTATTTCAGTCTCTGAAGATGTAAGAATATGTGGAATTAGAATAACTACATTTAGTTTCTCTTGATTTTTGTTCGATTGTTCTTGATGGTACTTGTTCCTCGTGGCTCCTCTTCCTCCTCTCCGTGCACATTTTTTGGATAATTATTTTTTTGTCCTTATCATGCTGCATGTAGCAGGTCTTGCTTCAATTTCCTCAGAGTCAGATACATAGGAATCTGTAGTTTCAACAACTGAATCAGAAAAACTAATATGTTTCTTATGTCCAGTTTTTTTTGTAGTATTTTTTAGAATAGATCTCGGCATTGTTTGTTTATAGTCCTGTTTCCCTATGTACACTTTATCATTTTTGTAGTCCATAGAATCCCTTTGACATTTCGATTTCTTGGTTTGTATTATAGATGTTTCCAATTTATCACGGTTTTCTTGTATTTTTTGTACACACTGATCATAATTGGGTAAATGTATATATTTTGGTGACATGTATTCCAAACTTTCTATTTCAACCAATTTTAATTCTGCATATAAGAGACATAAGTGATCATTATCACTTTATCTGGATGTTATTCCATTTTTTTTGTGAAAAGTATGATGTGGTGGATATCTTTTTTTATCCTAAGGCCCCTTGGAATCATTTATTTTTCAATGTACGTGTTCAGGGTCTCACTATCCCACCAGATTTTTAGTTCCTGGGTTGTTTTTTTTCTCCAGTTCAAACAGCAGATCTTTATGCTCCTTAATTAACGGATCAGCCATTGGTTCCATATTGAAAACTTGTGCAAGTCTGGCTTTTCAGCTCATTTTAGTGGTGTGTAAAACAAACCCTTGTTTTCAAAGTAACAACCGCAATGAAGTTTAAATCTCTCAAAATGATATTTACTCAAGTTGATTGTAACACTCATCAATACTTACCATGTTTTTCAGACTATGAGACACACCAGACCATAAGACAAACTTAGGATTTAGAGGAGGAAAATAAAAAATTAGAAGCAAAAAGCATGGTCTGAAGTGTAGTTTTTATTGGTATCATTTTGGAATAGATGCGACTTTTTCATCACTTTTTATTCCAATTCTATGGGGATATAAAATGACCCAAAAAAACACAAGTTGGTGTTTGGAATTTTTTCTTCTATGCAGTACAGTGTAGGGGATAAATGATGTTATAGTTTAATAGATTGGACTTTTATGGACGTGGCGATACCAATTATGTGTAATTTTTTATTTTATTTGTAAAATGGCAAAAATTAAAGCTTAAATTTTTTTTCAGTTTAATACTTAGTTCTCAAGCAATATCTTAAATTCTGTTGAGCAGATAACCAGGCTGAGTGGCTAGAATACCTTTCTCTAGCTGAGATAGCCATCAATAATCATTACAATATTTCCACTTCGCCTTTCTTTTGTAATTATGGTTTTCATCCTTGTTTTGGGTCTCTCTCCTCTTCTGTTTCCGATAACCGTGAGGTAGAATTAAAAAATAACTGCAGAGTCTGGGACCAAGTACAGTCGAATCTCAGGAAATCTCAGTTTATAAAAAAATTTGAAACTGAAAGTGTCCTCTCACAAATTGGATATTTGATTTGTTTCTTACCATACCATACAGGTGGTCAACCCAGTTTCTTTTTGCTTACGCCTTCTGACATGTTTTTGCGTCTATAACATATTTCACAAATCTTCTGAAAAAGTTGGTCTCCAGGTGGTCCCCGGAAAGAACCTTCCCCTTCAGTCAAAGTTGGAGTGAATCTTGAATGAGATGGAGAGATGAATACACTCTTGTAGGGTCAGGAATGATCTACAGTATGTAATTCACTGGCTGGAAGGAATATGGTCTGGAGGCCACTGCTGTACATGTGGAATGACTGGTGAGGGATTTCCATAAAAGGTTCCAGGTAGGAGACTTAAGTTGTCTGGTAGCCCCTCATAAAGGGTGGTGGGGGTGCGGTCAGCAATGTTTATCTGGCCCTTTAAGAGGTGCTTGTCTATTTCCAGCCTCTGTCAGACTTCAGTTCAGTAGCTAGTGGGTTAAGTCTTAGGCCCAATTCCTGGCTGGCATGGGCTGTTTAAAATCTCTCAATTTCCTAATCCCTTGCCTGTGACTGCTTCCTGTTTGGTCGCTTTTTTCTTAGCGTTTCTGCGGTTTATTGGATTCCTCTGGCTCCAACTACTGTTTCTTCCTCAGTAATTCTTCTGCCTTCTGACTCCATACTGAGTGACCTTCCGCTTTGACCCGACATTGCTATTTTCCTGTTTTCTATTGTGTGTTTGTGATCCCTCTTTTTGTCTTCTGTCTGTTTGCCGTTTGTCAGGAATAGGTTCCTGTGCGTGGTTGTCCTTCTCGGTGTGGTTGCCCTGCTTTACACAGGGTAAGCCAGGGAGATAATCAGACATCCCTGACACATAATGTACAATGTTTCACCAAACAAAGGAAGTCTCAAAACCACGTGGGTAAGTAAAAGCATTTAGACGTTATTCCCATATAAAGTGACAAGTGTCAGTTAGAAAAATTACCTGTGTCCTAAAAGCCAAAATAGGCTACATCCCTGATGGGTTAATACTGGATTTAACCATTCAAGTCTTTACAATGTTCAGCAACTTTACACATTAGAACTCTACAAAATTCCCCTTTGACTAACTACGTATTTATTTTAGTGTAATGGTAGCTTTAAGGGACCATTAAGGGGTTTTTGTCTTTTAAAATTAAGTACATCTTTTCAGGTTTCAATCTTTTTAATCAAGAGGGTACATCGACCTTTGTCAGAAGCCATTTCCTATGCTCATTTCAGTGTTAAAAATAGAAACAATTAACAGCAAATGCTTGAATATAAATACATTGATTACAGTAAATATTCTATAATAAAACAGTATTCAAACAGTTCCAAAAATGTACTATTGAGATGACACCAAGTCAACTGAATTGTAACGGCGTAAATCCAGCTACAGGGTAAACATCTTCTTTTGAACTTCTGTTGATTCTTTCCATTCTGCTATGTGGAAACATGGAAAAAAACTTGAACCGCTGTCCCATTTTACATGGATCCATGAGAATATCATAGCTTTGTATTAAATGTTGCTGGGTGGTCACATCTTTATTGTTTTCTAGAAGTACCTAAAACAATATGTACACATATAAACATAATTAAACTAAACAGTATTGCAATGATATTGCATTGTATAATTTTGTACACTGTGGTATTCTCCCATCCAACTGAAACATTAGGACATAATATGTAGAGTACCAAATTGTAGGTTCAATAACACTGCATGGCATAATATGCAGGTACCAAATTGTATGTTCAGTAACACTGTATATCTACTGCCAGCAGCAACATAATCTCTCTTCTGCCCTGGAAAATTAGTGAGGAAATAAAAAAAAAAAAAAAAAAAAAACCAAACTCAAAAGAATAGATTATGCCTACTAATAATCAGATTTTTTTTCCAATCCTTTTACAGCAATTCTGGAAAGGACCTCACACTGCTGGAAAAGATAAAAAGTGGGACACACCTTTTCGCACCAGGAAGACTATGTAATGTACTTCTTTTTTAACCCAAGCGAAAACAGAAATAGAGGTAAAACCTTCTGTGTGCGGTTATGGAATTGAGGGAAAAAAAATAAAATAAAAAAAAGGTTACTGGTACGTGAAATCCACATTTTATCCTCACTACCATTTTCAAAGAATTGTAAGGGAAGTACGTGCTTGCAGAACCCTATGCCCCAAGGCTAAGTTACACACAATATTAAGCTGCAGGCAGTAATGTTTAAGGAAAGTATAAGGCTATGTCTACATGGCATTGGACAAAAAAACTCACTGAAAACCAAATCCTAAAAATAGTCATAAAAACTAAGTTTTTTTTGTCCACTATCTGTCAATTTTTGCGCGTTTTATTACTGAAATACAAAGTATTATACTTGCTATGGATTTTTTCCAAAAACATTCAGTGCTTTACATAGCCTTCAATTGAAAATGTATGCCCTGCTCAGTCCTTTTTTGCAACGTTTCAAAAAACAACCAGCAAAAAAAAAAAAAACGTTCTGTGGAGACTACAGAATGTTTTTACTATTAAAGTCTATGGGAGCTCTTTTCAGTTGCTTTTTAAGTGTTTTTAGAAAATGAAAAATGCTGATAAAACGCCCATTTTTGTGTGAAGTGGAGATGTAGCCTAAGAACAACTTCTAGTATCAACTACAAAGTTCTGTCTCAAGGGTGCTTCTGACCATGTAGTAAAAACTGCTATATTGGAATGGGCCTTGGAAAAAGAAAGGAGATCAAAGGTCTTAACTAACTAACCAAGTAGCTTGTTGCTGAATTTACTGCCAGCTCTGAAACTGGACAAGCAGATTTTCTGAATTTCGCAAATGTTTAGCAGCAGGAATGTAATGAATCAGGTATCTTCTGACAGCTATGCGGTGATATGCTTTAATTTTAGTTTTTTGGGAGTTGTTAAGGAGAGACAGAGTGAGAAGGTAACACAATAACCAGATTATTTTGAAAGTTTACTATTTTACTCCCGGAAGAAAGGTTAGGAGTTTAAGGGGGTTTCTCCTCAAAATGATTAGCTTTTAACATGCAGAGGAAGGTAAATGAAGACTTTTACCAAGTACACTGCAGTTTTGATTTTGCTTTGTTCAGGAGATAAGGAAGATTTTATCTACTCTCAGTGCACACAAGTTTGTCTTGGTTACAGACCACTTCTGTCTGCTCTCTTTATCTGATTGCTCCAAGCCGTGATTGTCAGTCCATGGTGAGTCACTCTCTGCGGAGTCTGATCTGTAGCACAGAAGCTTATTTACCTAAGTTAATGACCAGTTCTAAGCCTTAGAGCTCTGTAGCCTTTTGCACTACAGATTCAAAATTTCCAGCACTCATCTCACTCTAACAGGAATAGCTACAGTAGGAATAGCAAAGCTGATATGCCAATCACTACTTAAAGGGGTTGACTCACTACAAGGATTGCTTTTTATGTTAAAGATCTTGCAAAAACAAGTCACTCTGCAATATGTGGCCATGAATAGTGCCCTACCTATTCCTAGATATCCCCTCTTGTATGGGCTGCATTAGTTCCTCAGGTCGCCATAGCTACAGACCTGTTCGATCTCTCCTGATAGGCTGTCAGTACTGGTAGCTATAGCTACAGACCTGATGTCCTCAGAAGCTCCCCACTGTGGGCTAGTAGTAGCCAGTAAACACACCCCTGAATTCAAAACCGAAAAAACAGGACTGAGGTAAGGTGAATCGATGTAGTGAGGACTACCCACAGCCTGACCAGGAAGTGTGAATCTGAAGTTGTCTGTGGCTCTGTGAAACTGTGTGGTTGGAAAACCCCTTTAATTCTTACTTTTTATACTCTAGGATAGTAGTGTGATGAAAAAAGGCAGAAAAGATCTGGATTTCATTCACTCTATCAACAGATTGTAATAAAAAGTGTGTTGTATGGATTCCACTAACTACAAATGATTTCATCTTACTATCATAAATTCGGATGATAAATTCCTAGGCCTAGTATATTGAGGGCAGGTGTAACAGCTTATCTCTAAGTGTGACTTTTGACATGAATCCTGGAGTTTTATGTACTTCAAAGGATGGACAGGTATGTCTATCCAGTCTTAACAACCCCCCCAACCACATTACAATGATTAAATCAAAGGATATATACAATTAGGCATTCCTGGCAGGGGCGGAACTACCACCATAGGAGCTGCTAAAGGGCCCGCCACCACAGGATTCGGCTGTGGCGGCCTGTCTCAGAACTCCCTCAATTCCCAGGACTGCGCTGTCTTAGTGAACCATGTCACATCATCGTGCCGCCTACGCTGAGCTTTGCAGTTAGAAGCTGGCCCACTACTTGTCGTGTCGGGGGGATGGGTGGACAGGCGAGTTTTTTTTTTTTCTTTAAGTAATAGGGCCCTATCTACCGCCCACCTATGTAGCTGGGGCCATATTTACAGCCTAACTACATAGCTGGGCACCTATCTATCGTCTACTTACGTAGCTGGGACCCTATCTACTGCCTCGCCTATCTACCTAGAGCCCTATTTATGGCCTTTCTACCTAGCTTGGGCTCTATCTACCACCTACCAACCTACCTGGGCCCCTATCTACCACCTACATACGTAGCTGGAGCCCTTATTACTGCCTACCTACCTGGGGCACGATCTTCTGCATGCCTACCACTCTGTAGCCCCTACCTACCAACCTGGTAATATGAATCTGAGGAGTACAGTCTATAGCACAGTCTCCAGGGTGTTAGTCCTCTTTTCTTCCCCACCCCTATAGGAGACTGGCCAGTACCCGCTCTCCCACCCCTGGGAAGTTTGTAAGGAAGTGTGGGGTAGTGAGGGAGGTGATGGAAAAGTGAGGATTATAAGATATTTGTGTCCAAATCTGCAGGGACGATTGGTGGCCGGGAGAAGTCAGCATGGTGATCTGGACCATATGCAGAAGAAAAGGCACAGTGAATTACTTTGCCTTCTCAAAGGAGAGTTTGCTGCTGCTGCACTGCTGAACTGCTTTGGATCAAAGGGTTAAAAGCTAAGTAGCCTAACGAGTATTCTGAGCGTGGAAGTGTGTCTTTTTTGTCAAAGTGTGTCGTTTTTGCTTAAGTGTGGGACTTAATATTGGCGGACTTTAGATTTGCGGCTTTTAGAAAGGGCAGTACTATACAGATTTTTTATATTTATATCGGTATTTCTTTTTTGTAACATCCCCATGAGTTCCATGTTTGACAATGCTGTCTGGTGCACAACCTGTGCAATGTATGCCATCCTTGAGCAACAGTTTGAGGGTCCATACTGCTGTGCGAGATGTGTGCACACTGCACATTTAGAAGCCCGTATCCTGGATCTAAATGAGCAAGTGGCAACACTGAGATCCATTGCCAACTTGGAAGCGAGTTTTCTGCTCACTGAGCAATCACTCGCAGGTGTAGATGCTGGGGAGGATGCCTGCATGGAAGTGCAGGAACATGAGGCAGCTAGCTGGGTAACAGTTAGAACAAAGGGTAGAGGGAAGAGTGTCAGGGAGGCTAGTCCTGAACTGGCACACCCCAACAAATTTGCAAGATTAGCGGATGAGGGGGATGTCGGCTCAGAAATAGCATTGCTGCAGCAAGACACTATCCCTGTCTGCTCCAGTAAGATGGGGAAAAGGAGTGCAGGTCAGGCTAGACAGGTGCTAGTAGTTGGGGACTCCATGATAAGGGGCACAGATAGGGCAATCTGCCACAAACACCGGGATCGTCGAACAGTATGTTGTTTACCTGGGGCCCGAGTTCGACATATCGCGGATCGGGGGTGGGGCTGGTGAGAATCCAGCTGTCATGGTCCACAATGGCACCAATGACAAAGTTAGAGGTAGGTGGAGTGTCCTTAAAAATGATTTCAGGGACTTAGGCCAAAAGCTCAAGGGAAGGACCTCAGAAATATTACCTGTTCAAGGGTACACACCAGAGAGGCAGCTGGAGATTAGAGAGGTGAATAAGTGGCTAAAAAATTGGTGTAGGAAAGAGGGATTTGGGTTTTTGGAGAACTGGGCTGACTTCTGTCTTGGCTACAGACTCTATGCTAGGGACGGGCTGCACCTAAATGGGGAGGGTGCAGCTGTATTGGGGGACAAAATGGCTAGGAAGCTGGAGGAATATTTAAACTAGGGACTGGGGGGAGGGTAACTACACATATAGCATGCAAGATAGCGAAGATAGAGAGCTGGGAATTAGTAATAAATCAAGGGGTGGAGTGGAGGGAGGGGGTGTAGCAATAGTTAAAAAGAATAGGGAGAAAGGAATAAAAACTGAAAAATCTCTAAATTGCATGCTGACCAATGCCAGGAGTCTGACCAACAAAATAAATGAACTAGAATTATTAATTGCAGAAGAAAAATATGACATAGTGGGGATAACTGAGACATGGCTGGACGAGAGCTACGACTGGGCAGTTAACTTACAGGGTTACAGTCTATTTAGAAGTGACCGTAAACACCGGAAAGGGGGAGGTGTATGTCTCTATGTAAAATCCTGTCTGAAGCCAACACTGCGGGAAGATATAGGTACAGGTAATGAACATGTGGAATCATTATGGGTAAATATAAATGTTGGTAATAACAGTAATATAATTCTAATAGGAGTCTGCCATGGGCCTCCAAATATAAAAAAGCCCATGGAAGATATGCTTCTCAGGCAAATAGATGAGGCAGCTAATCAGAATGAGGTTGTTATTATGGGCGACTTTAACTACCCAGACATAAATTGGGAATCTGAAACCTGTAGCTCTCACAAAGGAAACATGTTTTTGTCTATAACTAAAGATAATTACCTTTCCCAAATGGTGCAGGAACCGACTAGAGGAAAGGCCCTTCTAGTCTTAATATTTACTGACAGAGTAACAAAGGTTCAGGTTGAGGGGCACCTAGGGAATAGTGACTATAATATAATAAACTTCCATTTATACTTCAATAGAGCTTTTTGTCATGGATCCACAAAAACACTGAATTTGAGGAAGGCTAATTTTATCCTGCTTAGAGAGGCCCTAAGCCGTATTGACTGGGACAAGGTGTTTAAAAATAGCAGAAAAAAAAATAAATGGGAGATCTTTAAAAACATCTTAGGCGCCCACTGTGAGAGGTACATACCATATGGTAAAAAATAATTAGAAACAGGAAAAACCCAATGTGGATCAACAGAGATGTAAAGGAGGCAATAAAAAACAGATAAAGCGTTTCAGCTACTAAAACAGGAGGGCAGTGAAGAGGCACTAAAAAGCTATAAGGAAAAAAGATAAAATATGTAAAAAAATGATTAAGGCAGCAAAGCTGGAGACAGAAAGACATATTGCCATAGAAAGTAAAGTAAAAGTAACCCCAAAATATTTTTTAACTATAAATAGTAAAAATATTAAAAAGAAAATGTTGGCACTTTAAAAAGTACTGAGGGAGAGACTATAGAGGGCGATGAGAAAAAAGCAAACCTATTAAACAATTTCTGCTCCTTATGAAGCTTAAAATTGACAAATCCCCAGGTCCTGACGGTATACACCCACATGTCCTAAGGAAGTTAAGTAATGTGATGGATAGGCCCCTATTCTTAATATTTATGGACTGTATAATAACGGGTTATGTCCCAAAGGATTGGCGCATAGCAAATGTGGTGCCAATATTTAAAAAGGGGTCAAAAAGTGACCCAGGAAAATATAGGCCGGTAAGTTTAACTTCTGTTGTGGGTAAAATGTTTGAAGGTTTTCTAAGAGATGCTGTCCTGGATTATCTCACTGAAAATAAATGTATAACGCTGTTCCAGCATGGGTTTATGAAGAGGGAAGGCCCTGTCTACCTGCCTAATTACTGAGGGGAGGCCCTGTCAACCTGCCTAATTACTGAGGGGAGGCCCTGTCAACCTGCCTAATTACTGAGGTGAGGCCCTGTCAACCTGCCTAATTACTGCGGGGAGGCCCTGTCTACCTTCCTAATTACTGAGGATTGGCCCTGTCTACTTGCCTAATTAATGAGGATCGGCTCTGTCTACCTGCCTAATTACGGAGGGCCAAATTATAAAATTAAAGAAAAAATATTATACATTGGTTTTAAATTTGCATGTGCCAATTAATATATCTTTTTGAATTGATTTCTGTCCATTATAGTTTTTACAGAGCGTCTGTGGCTGTAATTTTATAATATGTTCCATCTTAAGGGTATGTTCACACGGCTTAAATTGGTGCGTATTTCAGCACGCATTTTGGCGCGTATTTGCACTTTATACTCGGAGAAATGCTGCGCCGCAATTACGGTAATTCATAGCTCTCATAGCTATGGCTTATGCATGGTCTCCCCACGCGTACAATACAATCATATTGTACGCGTGGGGGGAGAAATTACATGTTAATTGTTAGCGGCGATTATGCACCGCTGACAAGGCATGTGTATGGGTCTGGCACCCGGCCGCCTCCCCCCCCCCCACGCTTTGTAAATATGCGCTGATCAGCGCGTGGTTCCGAAACACAGGGCATATTGTGGCGCCTACTATACGCGCCGTAATAAGCTGTGTGAACATACCCTTCTAGTCTGCGATTATTATCCTTTTTTCACCTCCGGGGCTTCGGTAGTTGTAGTCCTTGATTCAGTTCCGTAGTTTTTAGGATGTAGTTCCAGTCTTATCCTCATTTGAGGGTTTCACCGAGTTGGTGCAGGTATAATACTTATTAAGTGATTTAAATTAGATTATAGAACGCTCAAAAGATTAATATATATATATATATATATATATATATATATTATATATATATATATATTATATATATATATATATAAATTTGTTCTCAGAATTTTAATTTAAACATCATAAGACTATAGCGACTTTTTTTTAACAAACACATTATCTCTCAGGTCTTTAATAAATTTAATTATATTTTTAATATAATATAAATCCTATATAGCGTTATTATAGGTTATATCTGTGCTTGCAGTGGTGTAGCTACAGGGTTCACAGCGGTCGCACTTGCCCCCCCTCGCCACACAACTGCTTCGCTGGGTCAGCCACTGTGCTAGGTCAGCCACACTCATCCTGGCCATTCAGCAATCTAGAGGCAGCGGTGAAATGTAATGACGCCATTGTTGCCTGTACTAGGTCCTGAGTTTCTCTCTAAACTTAGGGCTTAGTAGACACCAAAAGTGGCATCCCGAACTGTGCAGCGTGATGTCACGCCGCTCAATCTAGATTCAAAGAGGAGATCAGCGGGAGAACAGGTGAGGTTTTTTTTTTTATTGGGGGCCCTATATATACCTAGCTCACTACTGCGGGGTCCTGTATATATCTAACTCACTACTGAGGGGCCCTATATATACCTAACTACTGGAGGCCCTATATATACTGTGAGGGATTAGCATCCAGAGCAGGTAGCAGGCTGGGCTTCCACAGACAGAGACAGACTATGTAAAGTTCAAGTCCAGGCTGTGCCTGGGTTTATTCAAATGGCAAATCAAAGCAAACAAGGCCTTAACTTCGGGAAAACAACAGAAAAAAAAACGATCTCGGCTGAGCACTAACTAATTACACAAAACAGACCTAACTATACCCTGGACAGACTAAGTGACCCTGGGCAAAGCTGCAAACATAACTAGCATGTGCTACTCACAATGTGGCTCCAGCAACACCAGCAGCCATGACTCAGGCTTTATAGGCCTGACACGAGCCTCACCTGGTGCGTGGGAGTGGCCACCCACCCGGCTCTTTGACCACTCCAGAAAAGCCAACCCGGACAAAGCGGACTGGAACCGCTTATACTAAATGTCAGTAACTACTGACACACATAAAAGTCGGCTTCCCTTAACCGCGCCCAGGCCACTCGGTGACAAGCCCTGGTCCATACCTTTCCTAAGGCCGCACAGGACTGCATTCTTGGGGAAATATACATTCCCTCCACCACTCCACCTGTCACTGTCTTGCATACCCTCCCCCTCTGTTCGAGCCTGTGGGGTCTGACACACTTAGCCACCAAACAATGTGTCCTTGATAGTGCATCAGCGTTGCCCTGTAGTTTCCCTGCCCTGTGCTCGACAGAGAAACTAAAATTTTGGAGTGTCAGGAACCATCTGGTGACTCTTGCATTTCGCTCTTTAGCTTGGGACATCCAAGTTAATGGGGAGTGGTAGGTGATTAGCTGAAAGTGGCGTCCTAGTAAATAATACTTGAGGGACTCCAGGGCCCATTTGATGGCCAAACACTCCTGCTCCACAATGGTATAATTCCTCTCTGTGGGTGTAAGTTTCCTACTTAAATACGTTACTGGATGCTCTTCGCCGTCCACCTCCTGGGAAGCACTGCACCCAATCCCACATCAGACGCATCTGTCTGTACAAAAAACTTCTTAAAGTCTGGGGTAATCAAGACTGGCTTTTTTACAAAGAGCCAGCTTCAACATGTGGAATGCCCTCTCTGCCTCTGGGTTCCAAGCCACCATGACAGACCTATTGTTTTTCGTCAGGTCTGTTAATGAGGCTGCTATGCTCGCGAAGTTGGGGATGAATCGGCGATAATAACCCACGATACCCAGAAAGACTCTTACTTGCCTTTTGGTTGTGGCCAGCCCTGTATTGCCTCCACCTTATTAACCTGGGGTTTTATAATGCCAGGTATCAGGCTTCTTCCAGACCCAGGGCGCACTTATTAGGGTTAGCTGCTATCCCTGCTTCTCTAAGGGAGTTAAGCACTGCCTGTACCTTAGGCAGATGGCTGTCCCAGTCCTCACTAAATATTATTATGTCGTCTAGGTACGCTGAGGCATAACGATGATGGGGCTTAAGGACGTCATCCATCAACCTTTGGAAGGTGGCTGGAGCCCCATGCAGACCAAACGGTAGGCAGGCGTACTGGAACAGTCCTTCTGGCGTGGCGAAAGCCGTCTTTACCTTGGCCCTATTCGTCAGGGGAACCTGCCAGTAACCCTTAGTAAGGTCGAGCGTGGAGAAATATCTGGCATGACCCAGTCTCTCAATTAGTTCGTCCCCCCTCGGCATTGGGTATGCGTCAAACTTGGATACCTCATTCAGCTTCCGAAAATCATTACAGAAGCGTAATGAGCCATCCGTCTTTGGGATGAGCACGATCGGACTCGACCACTCACTTCTGGACTCCTCAATCACACCGAGGTCCAACATTTTCTTAACCTCCTCAGATATTGCTTGCCTACGAACTTCTGGTACCCGATAAGGTTTCAAGTTGACTTTTACCCATGGCTCGGTGACAATGTCATGCTTTATGAGGTTAGTACACCCTGGCAGTTCTGAAAACACATCCGTATTCCTTTGAACCAACTCCAGGGTCTCCTGTTACTGTGACTTTGAAAGGGACTCTGATACACATACCTCTGGGAGCACTCTATGGGGTGTGGCTATGGCAGTCATGGTCTCCCTGTCTTTCCATGGCTTAATTAAGTTCACATGGTATATCTATTCCGGCTTGCGTCTACCGGGCTGGTATACTTTATAATTAACATCTCCTACTTTCTCAAGGATTTCATAGGGCCCTTGCCATTTAGCCGGGAACTTACTTTCTACAGTAGGAACTAACACTCGATCCCCAGGGTTGAAGCTCTTTACTTTGGCCGACCTATTATACACACGGCTTTGAGCTTCCTGAGCCTGCTGTAGGTGTTCCCTGACTATGGGCATAACTGCAGAAATCCTGTCTTGCATTTGGGAGATGTGTTCTATTACGCTCCTGTGGGGTGTAGACTCTTGCTCCCAGGTTTCTTTGGCAATATCCAGAAGCCCCCGGGGACGCCGCCCATAAACCAACTCAAAGGGAGAAAACCTCGTGGATGACTGAGGAACATCCCGGACTGAAAACATTAGATAAGGCAAGAGACAGTCCCAGTCCTTACCATCCTTACTGACCACCCTCTTTAACATACTCTTCAGGGTCTTATTCAATCTTTCCACAAGACCGTCAGTTTGAGGATGGTATACTGACGTGCGCAAATGCTTGATATTAAGTAACTTGCATAGCTCCCTGGTGACCTTTGACATAAAGGGGGTCCCTTGATCAGCAAGGATCTCTTTTGGAATGCCAGTACGGGAAAACATATGGAACAACTCCCTGGCAATAAGTTTTGAGGAGGTGTTCCTCAGCGGTATGGCCTCAGGATAGCGTGTGGCGTAGTCCACCACCACCAATATATACTGATGGCCCCGGGCCGACTTCACTATTGGGCCAACGAGGTCCATTGTGATCCTCTCAAACGGCACTTCTATTATAGGTAATGGCACAAGAGGACTCCTATAATGGGGCATAGGAGCTGTTAGCTGGCACTCAGGGCAGGACTCACAGTATCGCTTCACGTCACCATGTACCCCTGGCCAAAAAATCTTTGAAGGATACGCTCCTTTGTCTTTTCACTGCCTAGATGTCCCCCTAGTACATGCTTGTGGGCCAGGTCCAAGACCATCGTCCGAAAAGACTGCAGCACTAACAGTTGTTCCACCACCTCCCCATGGACTTTGTCTACTTGATACAACAGATCCTGGTTAACTGCCATGTGAGGTAACACAGTATTCACCTCTGGATACCGAGGTTTCCCATTTATGACCTTGACATTTTTCCTAGCTTTTACTAGTGCGGGATCTCTAAGCTGAGCTGTCCCGAAATTATCCCATGAGACCTCCAGGTCAGGCATAGCAGCCACCTCTTCCTGTTCCTCAGTCTCACCTGCAAGAACTGCTAGGGGAAAATTCTCACCAGTTTCTAGGGTCACCCCTACTGGCTGAGCTGTGGTGTCAGGGTCAAACGGTTCTGGACCAGTAGCAGGGCATGCATTACCATCATTACAATTATTTACCATGCCTGAAACCTTTGTATGCCACAAGTCCCAAAACAGGGGGAAATCTCTCCCCAAGATCACCGTATGAATAAGAGACCTCACCACCCCTACTAACAAGGGCCGTGGTGTACTCCTTGGTGTCCCCATGGATGCACAGGACCCCTATGACACGTCCGGTGACTGATGTAGGGTCTACTAGGCTCGTGTGCACCAGGGTAACCAAGCTCCCAGAGTCCAGTAGAGCCTCTACAGGATAGTCATTCACTTTGATATGACATATTTGATAATCGGTCTCTAAGACCGTCTCTGCTGAGCAAACTGGCCTTGTGAACAGAGACCTCCGCCTAGCCGAGTCGCAATACATTGGCTCCACTGAGAGCGGACAGTTAGCAGCAAAATGTCCAGGTCCACGACACCGCCAACATAAAACGTGGCCGTGGTCTGCTTGAGCCACGGCCCTTGACCGGCCGGTCCATCTGGAGATTTTCCTCTCCTCCACACGTTCCCCCTGGGGGGCACCTCCCTTTGGGACACTTTTCACCCCCCTATGATATGGGACAGTCTTACCAGACACTCTGGTCGACTTGCTGTTCCAGGGTTGGAGCGTCCAGGAGGCCCAGCTTGGAGTGTCCTCTGTGGCTTTATATCACTCAACGAGGTTAACGAGCTGCTGCGCGTCTTTGGGGTCACCTTGCCCAACCCAGCGCTGGATCTCCAGGGGCAGGGAGCGGATAAACTTGTCCGCGACCACTTTCTCCACTATCTGCGCAGGTGTAGACTCCTCTGGCTGCAACCACTTCTTCACCAGGTGAACCAGGTCGTACATCTGTGAGCGGGCCGGTCAGTGGTCAGAGAAGGTCCAGTTATGCACCCGCCAGGATCTCACCTTTTAATTTAACATAGTCCTGGGCCTCCTGCTCGCCAAGGTCAAAATACGCCTTCTGGGGCTCCCCAGTGAGAAAAGGCGCCACAACTTCAGCCCACTGAGCCACTGGCAACTTCTCCCGCTCGGCCACCCTCTTGAAGACCCTTAGATAGGCCTCAACATCATCGGCAAGCGTCATTTTCTGCATAGATGACTGTACCGCGGCACGTGCGGCGGGAAGCAAGCTTGGCGTCCTCTGCACACTTTGTGCCACCGCCAGGACTTGCTCTTGGAGCTGCTTGTTGATGTGCTGCTGCTCCTGTAGAGCGAGACGGTTAGCCTCTATCAGCAGGGCGTTAGTTTCTGCCTGGGCCCGCATGGCCTCTTCGTGCACCTTTTGCTGGTTTGCTTTCAACAACTGGAAGCTACTGTTCGCTTGTATCAGCTGCTTCAGAAGCTCATCCATCTTGGCGGTCTCTGACTGCTGCGCAGCTGCAGCTTTTACCCAGGACATAAGGTTCTAGCACGATCCAGGCGCTTTTCCACGGTTGTCGCCCTTAGCAACGGGTTTTCAGTTGCTGCAGAAACTGTTTAAACTGTGTGTGTCTCTTTTAGTCTGTTGCCCACATCCGAAGCACCATATGTGAGGGATTAGCATCCAGAGCAGGTAGCAGGCTGGGCTTCCACAGACAGAGACACACTATGTAAAGTTCAAGTCCAGGCTGTTCCTGGGTTTATTCAAATGGCAAATCAAAGCAAACACGGCCTTAACTTCAGGCATAAAACAAAACCTGCTTGGCTGAGCACTAACTAATTACACAAAACAGACCTAACTATACCAGGGACAGACTAAGTGACCCTGGGCAAAGCTTCAAACATAAATAGCATGTGCTACTCACAATGTGGCTCCAGCAACACCAGCAGCCATGAGAGGCCTGCAGACTCAGGCTTTATAGGCCTGACACGAGCCTCACCTGGTGCGTGGGAGTGGCCACTCACCCGGCACTTTGACCACTCCAGAAAAGCCGACCCAGACAAAGCGGACTGGAACCGCTTATACTAAATGTCAGTAACTACTGACACACATGAAAGTCGTCTTCCATTCACCGAGCCCAGGCCACTCGGTGACACGCACTGGTCCATACCTTTCCTAAGGCCGCATAGAACAGCATTCTTGGGGAAATATACCTTCCCTCCATCACTCCGCCTGTCACTGTCTCACAATACTCTCCTAACTAATGAGAGGGCTCTATATATACCTACCTAACTATTGAGCAGGGCCCTATATATACCTACCTAACTATTGAGCAGGGCCCTATAAATACCTAACTACTTGGGGGCCCTATAAATACCTAACTACTTGGGGGGCCCTGTATATATACCTTCCAGCTGGGTGACCTATGTAAAGACTTATCTAAGGGGGGCCCTATATACGTACCAACTGGGGACCTACATTAGCAGCTACCTACCTGAGGTACTATGTACCTACTTACCTACTGGGGGGTCCTATATACCTACCTACTAGAGGTTGCCCTATATATCTATGTACTAGAGAGGGCCTGTATACCTACCTATCTACTAGAGAATCATATGTACCTACTTACTGTGGGAACCGTATATACCTACATACTGAGGAGGCCCTATATACCTATCTATGCTCCTTTTAGGTAGATTAGTCCCTAAAAATTAGGTAAGAAGGCAGACTCTTCCTATTAAGTAGGTAAAGTCCCCTTTCAGTATAGGGTTCCCTTCAACTACTTATTGGGTGCACTATATAGCTACCTATTGGGGCGGGGCCTATATACTAACCTACTGAGAGGAACCCTATACTGAAGGGGAACTTTACTTAAACAGAAGATTCTGCCCACTCATCGGACTAATTTTTAGGGTCTAATCTACCTAAAAGGAGCGTCTAATGATCTGCCTGCTTAATTTGGGGTAGGAGGGAAGGGGTTGGCTACTATGTTACGTGTGTTTCTACCTACTTGTGGCACAAATGATTGCCCTACAGTTGGTTGAGGGAACTTTTACTGTTTTGAGTCGAACATGTTCGTGTGGTAAATTCTGCAGGGATGAGTTGTGGCTGGGAGACGTCATGGTGGCCTGGACCAGATGAAGAAAGAAAAGAGAGAACGATTCATCAAAAAAGACGTCACCTGTGAGTCTCTAAATGTAACTGAACTGTAATCACTTATATGGCTGAAGAGTCTGTGTACACTGGTATATACTACTATATGGTTACTTTATGGTGGTAATAGTGGTGAAATGTGGTCATGATGTGGCAGTATTATTAGGTGTTTGTATATTATTGTTAATGATATTATTGGTCTTGGTATACTGGTTTGCTCAGTAACAGTAGTCACTATTGGAAAGTGATATGTGATCATGATTTTGAGGTATTACCTGGTCTTTGTAGATTATTATTAGTAATATTGGTATATGCGTTTTGTCAGTAATATTAGGATTGTATTAGTCATTACATAGTGGTGACATGCACTGATAATGTGGCCCTTGTATACATACTGACCCGCAGACTACAGATAATTTCAACTAAACTGTTCAGTGTAAACTCCAACAAAAAATAAACCCAAAAAACAAAAGCGCAAATGCATTTTTTCCTGTTCACCCCAATTTTTTTGGAGGGGGAGAAAGAGGTGGAATTAATAAAGTTTTAAAAAATTATTAAAAGTTAAAATCACCCCCCTTTCGCATTTTACAAATAAAAACAATAACATAATAAAAAAGTTACACATTTGGTTTTGCCACATCCGAAAAAGTCAGATCTATAAAAATATAACATCATTTATCCCGTACGCTGAACACCATAGAAGAAAAAATATTCCAAACGCCAAAATTGTTTTTTTTTTTGGTCATTTTACGTCCCCTAAAACTGGAATAAAAATGATCACAAAAGTCATATGCATTCAGAACTGCTTGCAATAAAAAGTACACTTCAGCCCTTAAAAAATGTACCCTCACTGACGTCTGTAGGTGTTAGTACAAAAAAGTTATTGGTTGCACAAAATGTCACCGTGGCACAAATTTTAAAAACAGAAAATGTTTGGAATTTTTTTTATGGTACCAAAACATAACTGAAACCCCACATGTTTGGTATTGGCCGATGTGTATCAACCTGTAGAATACAGATAACACATTATATTTACCGAAGCAAAACACCCGCAAACATGGTGCAAGTATGTTTTTTTTCACAATTTGTCCCACTTGGAATTTGTTTGCGGTTTCCCAGTACATTCTATAGTACTGTGAATAACACCATTAGAAAGTGCAAAAAATAAAAGCCCTCATATGTTTATGTAGGTGGAAAAATAAAAAAGTTATTGCTCCGGGAAGGTGAGGAGGGAAAAACGAATGTGTCAACAACAAAAAAAACGCAAGGTCCTTAAGGGGTTAAATAGAATGTTCTGCAGCGTGTTACTCCTCAGGCATCCGTCATGTCAAGTGGGGAACCTGTCATTGAAAAGTATTGGTCCCCAGCCGTTGTCTGGGGGTAGAAAGGGCTCAAGCTGAAGTTTTGTTTCCCCTAAATCCTGGTCTTGTCCCCTCATCAGCTAACCCTCCAGTCAGAGACAAGAAATTACCCTAATGAACTGATGGGCAGCTCTGAAATCTGAGCTTGATTTTGATTCTATAAAATATGGTTTCAACTGAAAAAACATGTACACAATGGGGTTCAGCCATCATCTGAAATGTGTTCCAATTTCATCCTTGCCCCAAGGACCATGAAATCGTCTACACCATAAGTGTTGGGGGATTTCTGAAATGTTTCCCTTTTATTTTATAACTGTTATAGCATGTACAATATCTCACAAAATGAGTACACCCCTCACATTTTTGCAAATATTTTATTATATCTTTTCATGGGACAACACTGAAGGTATGACACTTTAATAAATAAGTGAAGTAGTCAGGGTACAGCTTGTAAAACCGTGTAGATCTAGTGTGCTCTCAAAATAACTCAACACACAGCTATCAATGTCTAAACCACTGGCAACAAAAGTGAGTACACCCTTAAGTTAAAGTGGACAAATTGTTCTCAAAGTGTCAATATTTCGTGAGGTCACCATTATTTTCGGGCACTGCCTTAACTCTTTTGGCATGGAGTTCTCTAGAGCTTCACAGGTAGCAGCCACTAGAATCCTCTTCCACTCCTCCATGACAATATTAAGTTGGCGGTCGTTAGAAACCTTGCGCTCCTCTAACTTCCGTTTGAGGATGCCTTACAGATGCTCAATAGGATTTAGGTCTGGAGATATGCTTGGCCAGCTCAGCACCTTTACCCTAATTTTCTTTAACACGGCCTTGGTCGCTTTGGAGGTGTGTTTGAGGTTGTTATCATGTTGGATAACAGCCCTGCAACTCAGAGGGGAGGGAATCATGCTCTGTTTCAGTATATAGTTACATAGTTAGTACGGTTGAAAGAAGACATGTTTCCATCAAGTTCAACCAAGGGTGGGGAAAATGTGGGTGATGGGAGAGAGAAAAGGACATTATGCCCAGCCTCACCACTGGTTAATTACCTTGAAACCCACAAGGCAAGAACCAATCTGCTCCAGTGGAGACCGTATCTCTGACCCCAGAGCCTCCACCAGCCAGATCCAGAATTTTACATGGCTACATACACATTAATATTCTTTAGTTCCAGGTAGGTATCTAAGCCTTTCTTGAAACTCTCTACAGTTCCTGCCGTGACCAGCTCCTCAGGCAGGCTATTCCACAGATTCACAGTTCTTACAGTGAAGAACGCTCTTCTCCTCTGGAGATTGAATCCTTTTTTCTCTAGTCGCAGGGAATGTCCCCTTGTCTTTTGAGGGGGCTTCACTTGAAATAATTTTTCCCCAAACTTTTTGTAGGGACCATTTATATATTTATATAAATTAATCATGTCCCCTCGAAGCCGTCTTTTCTCAAGACTAAATGAATTCAATTCTGCTAACCTCTCTCATAACTAAGATGCTCCATTCCCCTTATAAGTTTGGTTGCTCGTCTTTGTACTCTCTCTAGCTCCATTACATCTCTTCTATAAACTGGGGCCCAGAACTGAACAGCATATTCTAAGTGAGGACGCACCAATGCTTTGTACAGCGGTAGAATGACATCCTTTTCCCGCGAGTCCATGCCTCTTTTAATACACGCCAATATTTTACTTGCCCTAGAGGTAGCTGATTGACATTGCATGCTGTTCTGTAGTCTATGATCTACAAGAACGCCCAGATCTTTCTCAACAAGCGAGTCTCCAAGTTTTCCTCCCCCTAGGACATATGATGCCTGTAGATTATTTCTCCCCAGATGCAGAACCTTACATTTATCCACATTGAACCCCATTTTCCAAGTGGATGCCCAAGCACTCAGTGTGTTCAGGTCTGCTTGCAATTTATGAGCATCTTCCATAGATTGCACTACCCTGCATAGCTTGGTGTCATCTGCAAAAATAGAAACCGTGCTATCGATCCCTTCCACTATATCGTTAATAAATACATTAAATAAGAGAGGACCTAATACTGAGCTTTGCGACACACCACTCACAACTGGAGACCACTCAGAGTAGGAGTCAATTACCACCACTCTCTGAGTACGATCCAGCAGCCAGTTTTTAATCCAATTACACACTGTTATCTCTAACCTAGTGGATTCTAATTTACCCAACAAATGCTTATGCGGTACAGTGTCAAATGCCTTTGCAAAGTCTAACACAATATCCACAGCTGCCCCGCTATCCAGACTTCTACTCACCTCTTCATAAAAAGAAATCAGATGGGTCTGACAGCTTCTGTCCTTAGTAAATCCATGCTGACAATCACTAATAATATTGTGTTTGTCAACATACTCCTGTATATTGTCCCTTATGAGCCCCTCAAACATTTTTCCCACAACAGATGTTAAACTTACTGGTCTATAATTACTTGGGCAAGACTTGGAACCTTTTTTGAAGATGGGAACTACATTTGCCTTGCGCCAGTCTCCTGGTGCTATACCAGTCACCAGGGAATCTCTAAATATCATGTACAGGGACACAGAGATAACCGAGCTGAGCTCTTTAAGAACTCTTGGGTGAATGCCATCAGGGCCTGGAGCCTTGTTCACATTCAGTTTATTTAACTTGGCTTTTACTTTTTCTACACTGAGCCAATTAATTATAGCAGCTGATGTATTAACAGTACTGCCACCACCTACTTCTGCACTTGGCCCACTCCCATCAACTACTATTTCATTGATACTATATTCTGAGCTGAAGAACCTATTTAGTTCCTCTGCCTTCTCTTGGTCACCAGTGATCAGCTCCCCATCACAGGTTTTTAAGGGTCTTACTTGCTCTGACTTTGGCTTTTTGGCATTTATATGCTTAAAGAATTTCTTGGGGTTAGTCTTGCAGTCCTTGGCCAACTGCCTTCCATTTTGAATTTTAGCTGCTTTTATCATTTTTTTTACAGATTTTATTAAGCTCTCTATCATTTTCAAAGGCTGATGCCGACCCCTCTGACTTATATTTTTTAAATGCCCTTTTTTTATTGTTTATTGCCCTCTTAACAGAAGGTAGAAGCCATGTTGGCTTTAGTTTTAGTCGCCTATACTTGTTACCCATAGGAATATATTTTGCAATAAATTTCCCCAAAATATATTTAAAGTTCCCCCACTTGGCTTCTATATCACCATTTGCTAATAGCTGCTCCCAGTCTAGGTCCTGTATTGCATCCCTTAATAAGGAAAATTTGGCCCTTTTAAAATTAAATGTTTTTGCCTTCCCGCTCTGTTTTTCTTTTTTCCAGTTTACGCTAAAATTAATTCTATTATGGTCACTGTTACCAAGATTTTCAGAAACCGTGACCGCTCCGACTAGTTCTGCTTTGTTAGAAATGACCAGATCCAACAGAGCATCACTTCTAGTGGGTTCCTCCACAAACTGCCCCATAAAATTATCCTCTAACAGATTGAGGAACTTCCTTCCCTTTTCAGTTGATGCAGAACCGTGACCCCAGTCAATGCCTGGGAAATTAAAGTCACCCATTATTATCACTGTACCTGCCTGTGCTGCCCACACCATTTGATTTTGCATCTGTTCTTCTATCTCCTCAGTGATGTTCGGGGCTCTATAGATTACACCAAAAATAATATTTTCTGTAATATTCCCCCCTTGTATTTCCACCCACAATGTTTCCACATCATTAGCTACTCCGCCCTGTATTACCTCTTTCACATTTGCCTTCATATTACTCCTTACATACAGACACACTCCTCCTCCCCTCCTGTTCGCTCTGTCTTTCCTAAATAGATTAAAACCTTGAAGGTTGACTGCCCAATCATGCGTGGTGTCCAGCCATGTTTCAGCAATACCTACCATATCAATCAGCTCCTCTACAACAAGCACCTTAAGTTCCCCCATTTTGTTTGCAAGACTTCTAGCATTTGTGAATAGACATTTTAAGTTCCCTTCCAGTTTTACACTTTCTGTCAACGGTTTAGGATTGTATATAACATGTTCATTAGACGGCATGGGATCATACATTACCCGTTCAGTAGACAGCATGGGATTAAACGTTACCTGTTCAGATGACGGCATTCGATTAAACATCTCTCCTTTGGTATGTCACAGTATACACTACCGTTCAAAAGTTTGGGGTGACCCAGACAATTTTGTGTTTTCCCTGAAAACTCATACTTTTCAAATGAGTTACAAAATTAATAGAAATATAATCCAGACATTGACAGGGTTAGAAATAATGATTTTTATTTCAAATAATAATTTTCTACTTCAAATTTTGCCTTCGTCAAAGAATGCTCCCTTTGCAGCAATTACAGCATTGCAGACCTTTGGCATTCTACCTTTTAATTTGCTGAGGTAATCTTAAGGAATTTCACCTAATGCTTCCAGAAGCCCCCCCACAAGTTGGATTGGCTTGATGGGCACTTTTTGTGTACCATACAGTCAAGCTGCTCCCACAACATCTCAATGGGTTTGATATCTGGTGACTGCGTTGGCCACTCCTTTACAGATCGAATACCAGCTGCCTGCTTCTTCCCTAAATAGTTCTTGCATAATTTGGAGGTGTACTTTGGGTCATTGTCCTTTTGCAGGATGAAATTGGCTCCAATCAAGCGTTGCCCACATGGTATGGCATGGCGTTGCAAAATGGAGTGATAGCCTTCCTTATTCAAAATACCTTTTATCTTTTAGAAATCTCCCACTTTACCAGCACTAAAGCAACCCCAGACCATCACATTACCTCTAACATGCTTGATATGGCGTCAGGCACTCTTCCAGCATCTTTTCAGTTGTTCTGCGTTTCACAAAAGTTCTTCTGTGTGAACCAAACACCTCAAACTTCGATTCGTCTGTCCATAACACTTTTTCCAATCTTCCTCTGTCCAATGTCTGTGTTCTTTAGTCCATATTAAACTTTTTCTTTTATTAGCCAGTCTCAGATATGGCTTTTTCTCTGCCACTCTGCCCTGAAGGCCAGCATCTCGGAGTTGTCTCTTCACTGTAGATGTTGACACTGGTACGCGGGTACTATTTAATGAAGCTGCCAGTTGAGGACCTGTGAGGCGTTGATTTTTCAAACTAGAGACTCTAATTTACTTGTCTTGTTGCTCAGTTGTGCAGCGGGGCCTCCCACTTCTCTTTCTACTCTGGTTAGAGCCTGTTTGTGCTCTCCTCTGAAGGGAGTAGTACACACCGTTATAGGAAATCTTCAGTTTCTAGGCAATTTCTTGCATGGAATAGCCTTCATCTTTCAGAACAAGAATAGACTGTTGAGTTTCACATGAAAGTTCTCTTTTTCTGGGCATTTTGCAAGTTTAATCGAATCAACAAATGTAATGCTCCAGATTCTCAACTAGCTCAAAGGAAGGTCAGTTTTATAGATTCTCTAATCAGAAAAACTGTATTCAGCTGTGCTAACATACTTGCACAAAGGTTTTCAAGGGTGTTCAAAATATCTAATAGCTTTCTTACACAGTAAGCAAACACAATGTACCGTTAGAGCACTGGAGTGATGGTTGTTGGAAATGGGCCTCTATACACCTATGTAGATATTGCATTAACAACCAGACGTTTGCAGCTAGAATAGTCATTACCACATTAATAATGTATAAAATGTATTTCTGATTCATTTAATGTTAGCTTCATTGAAAAAAACTGTGCTTTTCTTTAAAAAAAAAAGGAAATTTCTAAGTGACCCCAAACTTTTGAACGGTAGTGTATGTTGACATTCATGGTTGCCGCAATGAACTGTATTACCCCACAGCTAGCAGTACTTATGGAGCCCCACACCATGGCACTCGTACCACCATGCTTGACTGTAGGCAAGACACACTGTCTTTGTACTTTTTATCTGGTTTCCACCACACATAATTGACACCATCTGACCCAAATAAGTTTATCTGGGTCTCATCAGACCACATGACATGGTTCCAGTGAGGTCCTTAGTCTGCTTGTCTTCAGCAAACTGTTTGTAAGCTATCTTGTGCATCATCTTTAGAAGAGGCTTCCTTTTGACACGACAGCCATGCAGAACAATTTGATGTAGTGTGCAGCATATGGTCTGAACACTGACAGACTAACTCCCCAGCCCTGTAACCACTGAAGCAATGCCACCAGAACTCATCTCTAGATATGACGCTGCTAACGAACACTCAATTTCTTTGGTCGACCATGGCCAGGCCTGTTTTGAGTGGAACCACTCCTGTTTACCGGCTGCATGGTCTTGGCCACCGTGCTGCAGCTCAGTTTTAGAGTGTTGACAATCTTCTTATAGCCCAGGCCAGTGTTTCTCAACTCCAGTCCTCAAGACCCACCAACAGGTCAAGTTTTCAGGATTTCCTCAGTATAGCACAGGTGATATAATTATTGTCAGTGCATTCTGCACAGGTGATATTATTATTGTCAGTGCATTCTGTGGGAGATCCTGAAAACATGACCTGTTGGTGGGTCTTGAGGACTGGAGTTGAGAAACACTGGCCTAGGCTATATGATCACATTTAATTTAACATACTTGTTCCCCATTCACACCTGAGGACTTGAAACTCTAACAAGTCACATGAAACCGGGGAGGGAAAATGGCATATTGGGCACAATTTTTCCATTTTCACTTAGAGCTGTACTCACTTTTGTTGCCAGCAGTTTAGACACTGATGCCTTTGTGTTGAGTTATTTTGAGGCACATCAAATTTACACTGTTATACAAGCTGTACACTGACCACTTTAAATTGTATCAAAGTGTCATATGTTCAGTGTGGGCTCATGAAAAGATATAATACAATATTTAAAAAATTTGAGGGGTGTACTCATTTATGTGAGATGCTGTATGTATGTCATCCTGTTCTATTTTAATTTTGTATTTTTTGTTAGTACTTTATCTTTGGTCTATTAAAGGCTAAAACTTTAATAAGCTTTGTCCTTATATGTGCTAAGAATCCATAGCCTTTGATTAGTGTTTTAACCCTGTGACTGCAGGTGAGCAGTGTTTCGTTAGGGTGTTTAACCCCAGTTAGTGGCGGTTGTAGGTGTAGGAATATATATATATATATATATATATATATATATAAATATATATATATATATATATATATATATATATATATATATATATATCTGTACACCCCAAAGAACATAACATTGGAGCAGACTTTTAATATCTGCATTAAGACTATACCTATTTTGCATATGTAGATAAGGATACAGTTGCGAACAGCGCCGCAACTCGCAAGTCGGGCTGCGGGTGCCGTCTCAGCCCTACCTGTGCCCCGGCATCTGGGGCGAGTGCCGCCGCTACCCGGGTGTCAGGCGACGGGCGCACTCACTCCCCAGCACGCCAATACTCACGCGGCCGCGCTCCCGTCTGTCTGCAGCCTCCTGCTTGGCGCGCGTCCCCATTTCTAGGGCACGCGCTCGCTGGCTCTTTGAAATTTAAAGGGCCAGCGGGCCGGTAATTGCCGGGCGCTGCCTCTATATTACCTGGGAGCTTCCGCCCACTCTCTGCCTGATCTTTAGTGCCTGTTGCCTACTGCGAAAGCGTTATTCTAGTCTTGTCCTGATTACCGTGTACCGAACCTTCTCGCGTACGTCCCACGACCCTTTGCCACCTGTCCTGACCTTACCGCCTGTCCCCGACTACGAGCCTGCCTTACGATTTTGTACCACGCTAAACCTCGGCTGCCACCGCAAGCAAGTCACGTCAGGGATAGCGACCTGGTAGATTCCATTCGCAGCAAGTCCATGCCCCTTTGCGGTGGGCTCTAGCGAAAACCAGGACCTACTTAGACTCCGCTCCCTGGCGTGGCTTACACCACCGCTTGCGGTGGTCCAGTGGATCCACTACCACATTCGTGACAGTAAGATCCGGCCATGGATCCCACCGAAGTACCCCTGCCCGGCGAGGCGGATCCCGCAGCTATCGTTGCCCAGCAGTCGCAGCAGACTGCGCAACAAGCTCAGCAACTGAACCAGCTGACCTCCATGTTGCAGCAGTTCTTGGCTCAGCAGCAACAGCCATCGCCATCTGTGCCTACGCATCCATCAGCTGTTCCGCCTGCAACTGGGGGCCCCAAGCTCCGACTACCGTTGCCGTCCAAGTTCGAGGGGGATCCTAAGCTGTGTCGGGGTTTCATTACCCAGTGCTCCATGCACATTGAGCTAATGGCGGCCCAGTTCCCCACTGAGCGTTCGAAGGTGGCGTTCGTGGTCAGTTTGCTGTCCGGGAAGGCCTTGGCTTGGGCTACACCCCTATGGGACAGGAGCGATCCGGTGACTACGGACCTGCAGGCCTTCCTCTCAGAATTGCGCAGTATCTTCGTGGAGCCAGCGCGGGCATCTTCTGCAGAGGCGGTACTTTTGAACCTGCGACAGGGCGAATCCTCGGTTGGAGATTATGCGGTATAGTTTCGCACCCTGGCATCTGACTTGTCCTGGAATGACGCCGCTCTGTGCGCCACCTTTAAGAAAGGCCTTTCCAGCAGGGTTAAGGAATCCCTAGCAGCAAGAGATCTGCCGTCTTCCTTAAGTGAAATAAACCACCTGGCCACCCGCATAGACGTACGCTTCGCCGAGAGGCAAGAAGAGTTTCAACAAGAACGTGACCTGGTGCGAACCCGCCATCTGCCACGCATGGCCCCGGTGTTCCAGAGGCCTCCACTGCCGCTTCCTCTATCGTCTGGAGAAGAGCCCATGCAGGTGGATCAGGCCAACATATCTGAGCAGGAGTTGTCCCGACGGCGTGCTGAAAAGCTGTGCCTGTACTGCGCCAGCCCAGATCACTTTCGGAGTGGCTGTCCGCTTCGTCCCCAACGTCCGGGAAACGCCCGCACCTAGGCCATGTTGGAGAGGCATCCCTAGGTGAGAACTCATCCTCTCCACACCTTACTATGCCGGTGGAGATCACGACTGACTCGGGACTTGTATTCCAGGCTCCTGCTTTCTTGGACTCCGGTGCCGCCGGGAACTTCATCCATGCCGCCCTGGTGTCCCGGTATCAGCTTCCAGTGGTTGGTCTGAAGAATCCTTTGGTGATATCCTCAATCACAGGGGAGCTCCTTGGTGACGCCATTCGGTACAGGACCAAGCCGGTGTCCCTCCACGTGGGGGTCTTGCACAAGGAAAAGATCTCCTTCTAAGTGCTGCCTCGATCTTCCTCAGCGATCCTGTTGGGGCTTCCGTGGCTGCAGCGCCATGCCCCTACGCTCAATTGGAAGACAGGCGAGGTCGTGCATTGGGGTCCTGACTGTCGGAATCTTTGTCTGGTGGCACAGCGCCCGGTGCGCTCCGCTTCTTCCCAACCGTTCTCCAGGTCTCTGCCAGGTCTGCCCACGGACTACCGGGATTACGCAGATGTCTTTTTTGAGAAGCAAAAACCAAAGCCATGTCAACCTACATTCGGGAGAATCTCCAGAAAGGGTTCATACACAAGTCCTCCTCTCCGGCTGGGGCAGGATTCTTCTTTGTGGAGAAGAAAAATGGCTCCCTGCGGGCTTGTATCGATTATCGGGGTCTTCATAAAATCACTGTGAAGAACCGATATCCTCTGCCGTTGATCACAGAGCTGTTTGACCGGCTTCAGGGAGCGACGATTTTCTCCAAGTTGGACCTGCGAGGGGCCTACAACCTCATCCTCATCAGAGAGGGGGCTGAGTGGAAGACTGCTTTTAATACACGGGATGGACACTTCGAAAACCTTGTCATGCCCTTCGGTCTGTGCAATGCTCCAGCAGTCTTCCAGGAGTTCGTGAATTATATATTCCGGGATCTCCTCTATACTTGTGTCGTGGTCTACCTGGATGACATCTTGGTCTTCTCTGCTAATTTGGAGACTCATCGCTTCCATGTCCACCAGGTGCAGGAGCGACTACGTGCCAACCACTTATATGCCAAATTAGAGGTCTACAGATGGATCCTGCTAAGCTGTCGGCCATTTTGCAGTGGCCTAGGCCGTTGGGCCTACGGGCCAAACAGCGCTTTCTGGGCTTCTCTAATTATTATCGTCAATTCATCCCGCATTACTCTACACTGGTGGCGCCTATTGTAGCACTTACTAAGAAGAACACCAACCCTAGGCAGTGGCCGCCAGAGGCCGAAAAGGCATTTGTTCACCTTAAGGTAGCATTTGCCTCCGCGCCCATCCTGACCCGACTTTATACCGAGAAGCCATTCTTCCTGAAAGTGGACGCCTCCTCGGTTGGAGCAGGTGCAGTTCTCACGCAGAAGGTACCTAAGGGCAAGATGGTCACCTGTGGCTTCTTCTCCAAGACTTTCTCCCCAGCGGAGAAGAATTACACCATCGGGGATCGGGAGTTGCTGGCCATCAAACTGGCCTTGGAAGAATGGCGTTATCTTCTGGATGGAGCTTGGCATCCTATCACCATTTACTGCGACCATAAAAATCTCCAGTACCTCCAAACGGCCCAATGCCTCAACCGCGTCAAGCCAGGTGGTCCCTCTTCTTCTCACGCTTCGACTTCCAGATACATTTTTGACCTGCAGGAAGAACGTCAGGGCCGACGCGCTCTTCCGTGTCTCCGATGTGTTGGGGGAGGAGGCCGTTCCTCAGCATATAATTTCTACCGAACGCCTGATCTCCAGGGAAGACTTGCGGTCGTCCTGCGCTCTGCAGGAAGATTTTGAAATGGTGACACTGTTCTCTAGTGGCCGGTCAGCCAGGAACTCGCATGTCATTCCTCCTAATCTCCCATTTTTACTGGTGGCCGGAGCTTGCTAAGGACGTCAGGGATTTCGTGAAGTTCTGCGTTACTTGTGCCCGTGACAAGATCCCTCGCCACAAACCCGCGGGTCTGCTCCTACCTCTGCCCATCCCCAGGATCCCTTGGTCTCATGTGGTGATGGACTTTGTCACTGATTTTTCTCTCTCCTTGGGCAACACAGTCATCTGGTTGGTCGTGGACCGTTTTTCGAAGATGGCGCATTGTGTCCCTTTGCCAGGGTTACCATCTGCTCCCCGCTTGGCCAGCCTGTTTTTTCTTCATATCTTCCGTCTACACGGACTCCCCCAGCATATTGTCTCGGATCTGGGGGGGTCCAATTCGTGTCTAGGTTCTGGCGGGCCCTCTGCTCTCTGTTGCAAGTGAACCTGGATTTTTCCTCGGCCTACCACCCGCAGACGAACGGACAAGTGGAGAGAATCAATCAGATCCTGGGAGGCTCTTTGCGGCACTTTGTCTCTGCTCGACAGGATGACTGGGCCAGCTTACTTCCTTGGGCAGAATTTTCGTATAACTCCCTGGATTCGGAATCCACTGGTACCTCTCCGTTTTTCATTGTGTATGGCCAGCATCCCCGCCCTCCGCTTCCAATGTCTTCTCCTTCTGAGGTGCCAGCAGCGGATACTTTGGTTTGAGATATGCTGACCATTTGGAATCAGACGCGCCAGTCCCTGCAGCATGCTTCCGCACGCATGAAGGCCCAAGCGGACAAAAATAGAAGACCTTCCCCCATTTTCTCCCCTGGCGACAAGGCGTGGCTTTCGGCCAGATATATCTGACTCAAGGTCCTCAGTTACAAACTAGGTCCCCGCTATGTAGGACCGTTTGAGGTTATCAAGCGCATCAACCCGGCTGCCTATAAACTCCGGCTCCCACCCACTATGCGTATTCCCAACTCCTTCCATGTCTCCTTGTTGAAACCTGTGGTCCTGAACCGATTTTCCTGGAAGATTGCCCCTCCGTCTTCCGAAGCTGAGTCCGCCAATGTATTCGCTGTGAAAGAAATCCTGCATAAGAGAACGATCATGGCAAAACGGCATTTCCTGATCGACGGGAAGGGGTTTGGGCCTGAGGAAAGGTCATGGGAGCCGAAAGACAACGTCCTGGACCGGGAGGTGGTGCAGACATTCCTCCGGGCCAGAACGAAGGGGAGGGCTAAGGGGAGGGGTACTGTTGCGAACAGCACCGCAGCCAGTCGGGTCGGGCTGTGGGCGCCGTTGCAGTCCTGCCTGTGCCCCGGCATCTTGGGCGAGTGCCGCTGCTGCCCGGGTGTCGGGCGCATTTGCTCCCCAGTGCGCCAATACTCACGCGGCTGCGCTCCCATCTGTCTGCAGCCTCCTGCTGCGTGCCGGCTCTGTGAAATTTAAAGGGCCAGTGCGCCGGTAACTGGGTCCCACGACCATGAACCTTTGCCGCCTGTCCTGACCTTACTGCCTGTCTCCGACTACGAGCCTGCCTTACGATTTTGTACCACGCTAAACCTCGGCTGCCACTGCAAGCAAGTCACGTCAGGGGTAGCGACCTGGTAGACTCCCGCAGTGCGGCGGGCTCTGGTGAAAACCGGGACCTACTTAGACTCTGCTCCCTGGCGTGGCTTACACCACTACTTGCGGTGGTCCAGTGGATCCACTACCACATTCGTGACAGGTACAACAGATAAATCATTCCTTCCTAACTGAAATAATACATATCACTGTGTATCACAGAATTCTAGTGGGGGGCTTTTGTATTATGCTAAACCATGAGTCTCCATGTTCTACAAGGTGCCACCAAGAGATTATTCATTTGCATTTCAATGGAAGGATAGTTTTCACCAAACAAATGTGAATTAATCCTTTTGCTAAGTTTTACATTATTCAAACAGATGACTCTTCATATTACCGAAGAGGCATAAAACTGTATAAAAAGTTATTGAAAAATTGTACAAAGGTGTGGATGAATGGATGTATAAAATCAAGGTATTGGGTACATTCATCCACTTACTTTCGGGGAGAAAAGGAATAATGCTGCAGGTTTGGACAGAAATTCTAAAATAAAGGCGTCATCTCTGGAAAGGAAACAAGGTCGACTGTCATGGATTTTTATCACTGAATGGGTGGTAAAAGGTGGACACGTTCTAAGAAAACTTTGGAGGCGGTCACTAAATCGCATATTCCATACATCTCGCGACGATGTCGTCACCACAATACATACAAAGCGTATTATATTACTCCTTGGGACACATTCACAATACCTATATATTATTGTTTGGGACACTGATTTGTCCTTGAATAATATAGACTATCATTAGAACATTTGAATGTGTCAAGGTAATATAGATACATTGGGGGTATTGTGGTGATGACAGTGATCAATAAGAATCCACAAACACCGCTCACTAATGGTGTGTATGGTTACATTTGGGTATATACTGACATTTTACTCGACCTCTGGATCAGCACATTGAATAATACTTAAGCCTGAGGAACCACAGGCTGGTTAAACATGTGGAGTAATTCATTTTGAGCATCTGGCTTTCCAGGAGTATCTGACATGTGCAGTGAAGATTACAATACGATGTGTTGAGATCTGTGTGTTATCTCCAACTCCAGTATTATCTCTTGTGTTTGTTACAAAACAATGGGTACTATTACTCTGTATAAAACAAGTGTATTAACACTTACACATGTGGATAGTAATGAATTGATTTGGGTTAAACTTGGTATTATATATAGTTTTATACATCCCCGTAGTGGTAAGAAATATATGATATGGCAAAGATTAATACTCTGGCGGTACCAATCTTTATGTTATAGTGTATGTTACAAATGTCTTGTAATTTGATCATATATTTGATGAAAACCACGATGGAAATAAGGCAGTGAATTAACAAACATAAAAGTACGATAAGGAGGAAATTAACGGTTGTACCAGTAGTGAAAAATTTTATTGAGGCAGGACATTCTCTCTCACAATTGAACTTCAGGGTTATTGACTCAGTTTCCCCATTGAGACAGGAAGGAGACCATGAAAAGTTGCTTATGAGAGAAGCAAGTAAATGGATATTTGAATTGCAGTCATTGCAACCTCTGGGCTTAAATTTGGAATTCCGTATCTGAATATATCATTCTTTCTTTTTATGTATTTTTTAGTAGGATATTAAGCACTCTTTTTGTATTTCCTGTTAGATATATGGATGGAGTTATGCTGGAGTTGGATACTGTTCTCTTTTTATTAGTTTTGATAAAGTAATTTTTTGTGATGTTATTGATTTAATAAAGTTATTTCTTTGCATACATATCGCTGCATCCTCATTTTTCCTCAATGAGGATAATACATATGTAATTAATCTATATGAATTTGGCCCTTATTTCCTTTTTAACTACGTGGTTATGCTGGAACAGAATGGGGGTTCATTGATCCCCTCTTTGTATATTCCTTGCATCATAGGGATAATTTAGGTAGGGTTAATGTAGTACTACTATAAATTAGTGTTTGATACATTGATTTTCCCTTGAATTAATCTAGACCTCAGCATTAGAACATTTGAATGTGTCAAGGTAATATAGATACGTTGGAGGTTATTCTAAGTGATGAAAGCCGACTCGATGTTGTATTATGTGTGAAGAATTTGGGTATATACCGGCATTGTAATCGGCCCCTGGATCTGCGCACTGAATAAGACTGAAGCCTGAGGAACTACGGGCTGGTTAGACATGCGCAGTAATAATTATTTAATGCAGGGTTACCTTCCGCGCTCCGCGCCCCGGCTTACAAATGATGCCGGCCGCCTTTTTTGACTCTCTTAGTCCGCGGCGGTCAGACATACTGCTCCTGTGCCGGCTGTTGTATTCCGGCTGCGCAGACCTAGAGCTGCACATTTGTGTAGAGCTGCATCACTAGAGAGAAAGCAGGGGCAGTTACATTAACCGTACCTGCTTTACCATATCGCTGTTGATGCGAGCAGCTCACCAACTGGGTGTGGTGTGGGCGTGAGGTGGGATGTCCCTCAAGAATCAGTTAAAATGTGGGTTCCTACTGAGCCCAGGCGAAAGGTATATGCTGAAGGGCATCTCACGCGATACATCCAGCTTGGGACCAGTAGCAGCATTCACCCCCCACATGTGCCCTACAACCAACTAATCTCAGGTAGCTTGACATCTTGCTGCTTCATTTGTTTGTACCTATAGATATATAATGATAAAGGCAGCAAGTGGGACAGTATACTACTATTGCCAGAGAAAGTAAAAAGTAACCCTAACATTATTTTTTTTATTATATAATCTGTAAAAAGAATAAAACAAGTAATTAGTTGGCCCTTTGAAAAATATTGAAGGAGTGACTGTTATGAGGGCATGAGAAAAGCAAACTATAAAAAAAATTTTCTCCACTGGTATTTACTAGGAGGATGACACTTTTTCTTGTTGATTGAATATGTTTTACTTCAGCTAGATGAATGGCCAGTATCAATGAAACCTCTTGATCTAATTCGCATAAATACACATAGGAAATAAAGAGGTAATGTCTAAATATTAACTTTTATTTTTATAACTTATAAATAATATCCACTATAACAATACATTTCTCTAGAACTACAGGGCGATACTGTACAATAATATCCGGTCCCTACCCTAAGGTGCAGATGATCGCCCCGGTAAAGGTAGCTCTTGCCCGGAACATCCTCCGGAACATCTCTCTGAAAACTATTGAATGATGGCCAGAAAGGGGCTAGAGATGGCAATTTGAGCGGGCTCTATTAATCACATACACCTTGAAATCCAGTGGGGAGGTTCCTCTACATATCGGTACAGGTCATTAATCTTTACCTAAGGTATTGAGATTTTTTTGAGAATATGACCACTTTACTTTGTGGGATGTATACATCATACCTTGTTATCGTTTTCCCTAGTTGAGCATTGTCATTTTTATCCAGAGGTATCTGGGATTTATGCTCATAGTATACCTGTAGTACTTTATTTGACAATTATTTTTGACACACCTTTAGTATGAAATCTGCATTTTCGGTCCCTTGTGGGATGACCAGAGGGTATAATTATTTTTATGGTTAGTAGAAAACTATGTTGGGCCAACCAAATAGAGGAATACATATTCTTGTTCAATTTTCTAGGGACCAGGTCACGGGCAAGATGCGCCCTTTATTAGGGCGATCATCTTGCACTTTAGCGGTAGGTCTGTTATTCATTGTTACAGTATCGCACTGGTAGATCTAGATGTAGAGTTGTTGTGCGATATATTTTAAGTTATTTATTTAATAATATAGTTTTTTCTTAGACATTACCTATTTTTTCTATGTGGTGTATTTCCTGTTGATGAGCAGAGGGATGAGGTAAACTCAACGCTAAATGTATTCTTGTCTAACCACAGCGAAGAAGTGCTGATCGTCTTATGTAAGATTAAAATAGACTCAAATCCCCAGGGCCTTGATGGCATACACACTCAAGTGTCCTGTAAAGGGAGTTAAGTATGTCACTAGAGTAGGCCACTATATCTTAAATTTATGGACTGTTACTATAACGGGGCATGTCCCAAAGTATTGGCGCAATAGCAAATGTGGCTGCCGCCAAATATTCAAAAAGGAGTCAAAAATGTCCTGAAACTATAGGCCGTAAGTTTACCTCTGTTGGGGTAAAAATGATGGTCTAAACATAAATGTATTATGCGCCGTTTCCAGCATTGGTATATGAAGGATAGGTCTCTGTCAAAACTAACATCTCATTCAGCTTCTATGAGGAAGTTTTTAGTTCTAGATGGATCGGGGTGATGCATTGATGTCATATAATCTAGATTTCTCTTAACTTGTGATACTGTTTCACATAAGGGTAGATAGTAAAATGAGAATGCTTGGACTGGGGGAATAATGTTTGCAAGTTGGTAAGCAACTTGCTCTCAAGTGATAGAAATCAAAGTGGTGGTAATTAACGGTACATAATCAGACTGGATCCCTGTACTAAGTGGGGTACCAATCAGGGGTTAGTATTGGGCCCATATCCTCTTCTTTATTTTCATTATAATGATTATAACATGGGATTACACAGTAAAAAATCGATCTTTGCATATGATTACATAAAGCTTTGTTAACTTAATTGTAGCAGCCGTGTCGGCCACAGCTGCTACAGGAAAATTTATTACGGGGTTTATTAAGGGGCAAGTTGCACATGATGAGAACATTATTCTCTCATTATGTAAGTCACTGGTTAGACCACACATGGAATATCGGGCCACATGTGAAAATCTGTCTAGGTCTAAAACTCACTTTGTTGCCCATAAGAACCAATCAGAGCACCCCTTTCACTTCTCAAGAGCACTATATGAAATGAGAGGGTCGCTCTGATTGATTGCTATGGGCAACAAAGCGAGTTTTAGACCTAGACAGTTTTCATACATAAAGCCCACTGTGTTTGGTATGGGCAACAACGTGCACAGGATAAGACGTTGCAGAGCTTGAAACAGGTACAAAGGCGGGCAACAAAAATAATAAAAGGACTATGTGGAACTGCAATACCAGAAAGATTAGCAAAGAATCTAGGGTTAGAGATTTAGTTTTACAGAAAAAGATGGTCTTCGGGGGGGACTTAATAAATATGTTTTAAATTTATTAAAGGTCACAGAATATAGAGATTCTCTCAAGAATTTATTTTACCACAGGATTGTGATTACTAAAGGTGGTTTTGCTCAGGAAAGAGAGTTTCGTTGACCATTCTTATTAGCACAGAGGAGGAATATAAACAAATATGCTGAGTCATATAACGCTAAAGGGGTGAGCAAGGAGTGGAGGATAGTCTGCTGGCATCTCAATAAGTTCACTCAAATATACTTTATCCAATTGTGGTTTTCTTAATGCAGCAGTCAGACTCTTTCAGCTGAACTTTTCTACACAGCCCCATGAAAGCTCATGCTATCTTCCCTGTCATCAGATAAGAAGTGTTTCACGCAAGTGCGGCCCAGTCACTCCTCTGGTCTCGTGTCTAATGCAAACATCTAGTGTAAACTAAAGCGCGAATGTGCAATGACTGTAGACTTTAACATGGTCTATCACATTGTGTATATGATCAATTATTATAGAATAAGTGATTAAAGGTTCCCAATTTTGGAGGATACCACAGTCAAGCAATTAGAACATCTGTGGCAATAACCGTTTATGAACAAGGGGGAATTCCTCTACATTAAAACACAGGAACAGGGAATTCTTTACTGTTAGGATAGCTCTGTGATAAAATGTGGAACTCTCTGCCAGAGGAAATTGTCATGGTGATTCAATAACAGAGTTCAAATGGGTTTGGATGCATGTTCTGGAGCGTAATTATATAACCAAGTTATGTAATGACTAAGGATCTGAAGTAGGCGTCTTTGATCACGGGATATATTTACGATTGCCAGATTGGAGTCAGGATGGAAAAATTTTTCACCTCAAAATGACGACAAACTGGGCTTGCCCTCATTGAGGCTTTTTTGCCTTCATTGGGATCATCACTTATAGCAACTCACAGAGCTGAACTGGATGGATGTCTTGTCTTTTTTCGGCCTTACAAACTATGTAACTATGTATTTGCACCTCTGACCAGTTAATGTATAGCTATAACCCTTATGTAAGTATTGTTTGTCTTGCATGCCCTTAAGGCAATAAAATATCTAAAATTTGATCCCAAACTTTTCTGATGTCTTGATCCGCAAACCACATGTTAGTATTCTTGGTCTTGACTATAACGCTACTTGGGTCCATGGCCCTGTATCGGCCTGTAACCAACCGAGTGTATATCTAATGAGGAAGTGGTTGCAATATACCGGGCTGGCAGAGTTCCACTGACAGTTATGTGGAAGATGTGGGGAGTTTAAGAACCACCTTCAGGCAATGGGTGGGAGGATGGTCTGTTAACAGGTTTGAAGACCTTGAAGATCTAATGGTCAAGGACAAATTTCTTCATATCTGTCTCAGGCAGTCTGTTTGTGATAGAAAGCTCAAAACCCCAGATGAAGCCACAGAGATGGCAGTTTCCTATGTTACAAGTTCAACCAAGGGTGGGTAAAATGTGGTTGAAGGGAGGAAGTCAAGGATTTTAAGCCCAGCCTCCCACTGGATTATGCCCTGAAACCAAAAGGCATGAACAATTGGATCCTGTGTGAGGACCCCATCTCTGACCATAGTACTGACACACAGCCCAGAATTTTACATAGCTTCGTAGGTTATATAATATTTCTTTAGTTTCAGGTAGTTTTTAAGCCTTTCTTGAAACTCCCAACTGTTACTGCTGTGACCAGCTCCCACAGGCAGGATATTACCACGATTTACCAGTGATAGAACGTTCTTTTTTTCTCTTGGTGATGGAATCACTTTTTTTCTCTAGCAAAGAATGTCCTTGATTCTTATTGAGGGGGCTTTACTTGAAAATTAATTTTTCCCCTCATACTTTTTGTAGGGGACCATTTATATAAATTAATCTTTTTCCTTCAAAACAGTCTTTAATCAAGACTAAAATAGTCAATTCTACTAAACTGTCTCACCTCTATTATTAGATGCTCATTCACCTTATAAGTTTGGTATGGCTGTCTTTGCGCTCTCTCTAGCTCCATTACATCTTTACTCTAATACTGGGGCCCACTGCAAATCAACAGCATATTCTACGAGAGGTCGCTCATAACCCCGCCACCAAAATGGGGAGGTCCGCGTAGTCTATGCCTCTTTTTTTTTTTTTTTTCTTTTTTAAATATGTTTTTATTGAATTTCTAAAAAATACAACATATACACTCTGGGGGAGCTACACAGTGTAACCCTTTTGGTTTCATGAGAAATGATACAGTTATTTTCTTACACATGGGAATGAACAGCTCAGTATCTACTAACAGTGAGAGAGCATTAATGTTGATGATAACATCTCAATCTTCAAACCTAGCTTGGTAAACCACCATCCACAATGCAAACTCTGAGGTGGAGCTTCTAATTGTCTCTAAAGTATGGTAAGTGTCCAGGTCACATAATAGATGAACCGTTATGCCTCATGGTGCCTTTAATGCAGTGGGGGTGAAAATAAAGAGACATTCGTTTCAGCAAGAAAAAATGACTGTATCTAGCGTAGGGGGTTCCCTTCCATGTCGGGCTCTCAACGTGGAGATAGAGTATCTCCTTCCACGTCAATGAGCACGATCCCTAGGGCCCTGAGATTTCAGATACACCTGTAAGTTCTCGACCATTTTGTAAGAGGAGAGTAGAAACCATCAGGGGGGAAACAAAGTAGGGGTAAGGACAGAACTCTTACAGCGGGGGGCTAAGTACACTCATCCAATAAGACAAAATCGTAACATTACCAACTTCTGGAGTGTGCAAAGTGGACGCCCGGTTCACCTGGGCCCAGGGGGGGGGGACGATCATACTGATAGTGTGTCTCAAGTCTCCATTCTCATATCAGGCAATACCAGTGGATTTCCTCAGTTGTTGATTTTCGAGTGTACTCAGTTAGTGAGACAAACAATTTTTTAGTTTAATCTGTATGTGGGTTGGGAGCATGGCAATAAATGATTTTCATAGCAAAAAAAACGGTTTAGTCTTTTTCTTTTTGGGCTGCCGTTTCCACCCAATCCATACGAAAAATGTGGGAAGTTTATCTAGAAATAATCGCATGGTTGGCGAATTGGTTTTTATCCAATGGTGCAAGATTGTCTTTCTAGGTGTCTTTCTAGATATGTAGAACCAATGCTTTTTGGAAGTTGCAGGTGTAGTGTTGTAGCTTGGTGGGAGAATACCAAAGATTACTGAGGTGTGCTTATTTGGGCGGAAGGTAATAGATGAAGTGGATTAACAATAAGTTATAACTCGTTGCCAAAAGTGTTGGATTTGTGGGAAGGACCATAGGCAGTAGAACAAATTCGCGTGTGGACTATCACATTTTGGGCATGTGTGGAATTACCCCCGTTTTGGTGAGATGTAGGCTCTGTGTGCGATATTGAAAGACATTTCCCAGTATGTCATTGCTTGGAGGTATTTGGCTGCTTGTTTCAAGGACATTATGATGTCTTTTGGGGTGACAGATGGCATCTCCTCGGTCAATTGCTCAGAACCAGATGATGTAGTCCATTGGGATGCGCAATAATTGATAAAAGCGTGTCATTAAGCTTTTGGAGCGTTGTGATTCGCACTTGATGCGAAGAAATGGATCTGTCCAATCCTTCTCAGATTTAAGACTTTGTGGATATGACTACATTCTTGTAGGTAATAGAATGGGTTCCCGTTTATTCCTGCAAATTTAAAATTTGCTTCATTAAAAAGGGTAAGGGTCTTCGTCTCTCTGTGTCCACCAGCGAGGCAATATTCCGAACTCTGGTTGAATGCCAATGTTTGAATTGACTATGAGGTTTCCCTTCCTGGAAGCATGGGTTGTTATAAATGAGAGGAGGAGGGAGTGATGTGGATGGAGGTGGAGTATGAGTATCGATTTAGTCCATGTGCGCCATGTGGACATGAGCTGCGGATTTTACCGGATGTGTCCAGGTAATTCTGAGTATCGCAGGTGTACAAGATTGGTTAAGGATATTTCTAGCGTGAATTGGGCATCCAAAGCGGTTTGAAAGGAGGGGAATTTGTCAACAGCCCCCCCAAATACCCGCGTTGGGCTGAGATTTTAAGGGGGATTTGGGGGAAAATTTGTCAGATGTTTTAGGTTTTTTGTCCCTTCCCAGAAAAACTTTCGGAACATGGGTTTAGGTTTTTTTCTTGGGCTGAGGAAAATCGGTAAAGATTGAAAAGAGGTATAATAAATAGGAAAAAGGGACATTTTGAAAAAAAATTGGGCCCCTTTCCCCAAGGTGACAGGGTCAACTTCCCCCAGGTATTTGTGTCTTTAGTTTGTCTCATGAACGGGTTAGATTATATTTAGATTCAGATTCTTTTTTGGGGATTTGGACCCAGTAACTCGTTGCCCCTCGAAAAGGAAGATCGATGCCCGTTGGGATTTAAAATCAATGCCTCAGATTTGGCCTCGTTAATCCTGAAACCAGACAGGGAGCCATGCATGTGTATGTCCTCCAGGATACTCCCCAAGTATCTACGAGGGTGGGAGGAAATTTAAGTAAAACGTCATCTGCAAATGCAGAGATTTTGATATGTCTGTTCCCTATCCGTATTCCCTCAAATGAGGTGACCGTCTCCGATCCCCAAAAAGAGGGGGAAGGGAAAGATTTTAAAAGTAAAAAAATCCCCTGTTGTACCCCGTCGGATGGTTATAGGAATTGGTGGGAGATTATTGATTGCCAGGGATGTGGCGGAATTTTGATTTGGGTTTTGGTTGAAGAACAGGAAACGTTCCCCAAAAATTTGTGTCTTGGGTGTGTTGAGGAGGAAAAAACCCAGAAAAAAGGGAAATAATTACCAAAAAATTTCAAAGCCACACTTAAAACTCAATGGCTGGTGGAAGCATGAATACCAGCAGCGGGGGGCTTGGCCTTGTGCTGTGGGAAAAGATGCAGTGCGTTTTTTAATGAGCAAATGTCTAGGTCTGTTCACACCCGATGCAAAAGACTAGTTAAACATGGGGGAGACGCAAAAAAAACAACAAATCCGTGGATTGCTTAGATAAAGCGTTGCAAAGGGTAACGCCAGAGCTTGCGTACTGTGGCTACTGTATCGGCTGATACCTCATATTTTGATATTTTTCCAGCATGTTATCTTTTTGCCAAAATACTGGGAGTTTTTGGGTAAAGTATTTTGTGCGGCCCTTAAGTGTGGGCAGCTTGCCCCCATTTTTTTGTGGGGTATAAATGAAACCAGTGGTGTAACTGATAAATGGCGTTTCCCTTTGTAGCTTAATCTATATGCAATTCTTCCATCTTTTTTTGTTGCTTTTTTTCGGTCTCCCCATGTGTTATACTGTGGCTTTTTGCTTTTGGTGTGAAATTGTCCCCAGGCATTTACCCTTAATTAACGGCACCTGCTATCTTTTCCCCTGCGCACCCGGGCCAGAGAGCCCGTGTGGTTTTTTCATGCATACCGCCTTGATGTAAGTGTGGTTTTGTGTTTTTGGTAAATTTTTGTCCTTTTTTTGTGGTTTTCGTTTTTTAGTTTTTGAGGGACACGCAAGAAAAAGAGGAGCCCTTTCCCTTTGGCCGCGGCTTGCGTACTGTGGCTACTTATCGGCTGATACCTATATTTTGATTTTTTCCAGATGTTATCTTTTTGCCCTAAAAATCTGGGGAGCTTAGGGTCAAAGGGATTTTGTGCAGTGCACCCCTTTAAGTGTGGGGAGTTGCCACATTTTTTTGTGGGTGATAAAGCTGAAACCCAGCATTTGGGGACTGTTAAAGGCGTTACCCTTTTTATCGCTTTTTCTATTTTGCAATTTCATGGTATTTTGCATTTTTGCGGCTCCCCTGTGTTATACTGTGGCTTTTTTCATGTGGTGTAATTGTTAGAGCTTTGCTCTTAATTAAAGGGGCCTGCTATCTTTTCCATCAGCAAAGGGCGGATGCCCCCTGTGGGGATTCGTGCATGTGTTGAGGAAGGGCCACAGTACGGAGACTAAAGCCGCATCAAGGCTAAGGAGCATGGACACTGGTTGGGATCTATCTAGGTGTTGTGCAGTTGCCGCAATTGCTGTCTTGCCAATTAGAGGTTGTTTTTAAAATCCCCCAAATTTTGCAGGGTTAACAGTGGGCCCAACAGGTTGAAGACGGTCAGCCATTTTTTAGTAGTATTTTGAATCTGGTTTTTAGTAGAGTATTGGTCGTGAACCCCGGGTTTGTAGGATCCCTGCCGGGCTTCAGGATCAGTATCATCTCTGAAGTATAGAACTCTGCCAGGTGGGCTTCACCTCTGCAGATGCTATTGAGATGATTAGTTAAGTGGGGGGGGCGTTTTTCTTGTCTAATTTTTATAATATTTTGCCCGGGAGGGGTCTGGCTTGGTGTTTATCGTGGGGATGTGCAATAGTATGCGTACTTCGTTTTTTAAAGGTATAGTCCAGGTACCCCCTAGTCCTTGTGGGAAGACCGGGTTTTTTTTGCGACCCATAGTTTGGGTGTGTAGAGCCCCGAAAAAATGCTGGGTGAGAATGTTTTGTATCTCTTGGGGACTATTAGTTGTGAGGTCTGTTATTGGGTTGGTGAGGGCATGTATCGGTTTGCGTCGAGATTTGACTTTATTTTGATTTTATTTTGACAGCCACTATCCCCCATTTGGCCTGTCCCTGTATATATGTGTCCATGAGACATTTTGTGGATAGATACTTTTCTTTGTGAGTTGTTGTTAGATCGTCATTTAGCAAATTAAATTTTTTCATGCTTTTCCTATCTTTATGTCAGAGGTAAGAGATGATGTGTCCCCACAACACCGCCTTGGATGCCGTCCGAAATATGTCCGAAATATGTTGGACGTTTTTGTCCAGGTAGCTGCAGTGGTTAAGATATTGTTTAAAACCTTCCCGGGCTGAATTTTTGTGGGGAAACGCCCTTTCGGATTCTCTTGGTCCGTTGGTGGAGAAATAAAAAATGACTGGGGCATGGTCTGAAATTACAATATTGCCTATTTCTGCTGCCTCCACCCACGGGAAAGTGTTTTCCATTAGTAAGTAGTCGATTCAAGAATGACTACCATGTGCTGCCGAATAAAATGAGTATTCTCGTGCGGAAGAGTTGAGAAACATCCGGGGGTCACACAGAGAGAAATGATCCATAAGGTTTAAAATAATGGGGATGGTTCCATGTTCAAACCGTGTCTGTGAGGTCCGATCCAAGGACGGTTGCAGGGTAGCATTAAAGTCACCTCCAATAATTAGGTGGTGGAGGGGTTTATCTTCCAAAAAGTTAAATAGGTGTGAATAAAAATTTGCCTTTGGGTGATTAGGGGCGTATATGTTTAGAAAAGAATAGCGGCGTGCATATATGGTAACTATGATATATGGCATCTATAAAAATGTATCTCCCTTCCTTCCGAGGTGGAGAGGTTCGTGTGATATGTATCGCAAAACCTCTTGATTTTTGATATGAAGGACTATAGCTGTCACACAGCCAAGTGGCCTTGAGGAATCCTTCCTCGTCACTTGCCCAACGCGTCTCCTGAAGGAAGACAATTTGCGGTTTCATTCGCTTTAGGTGGGTCAGGACTTGTTTGTGTTTGACTGGGGAGTTGAGGCCTGCAATGTTCCAGCTCATGATTTTTAAAGATGGGGAGTGGAGAACATGTGTGGTAGTGGTAATGGTACTCATCCTATTCCTGTAGTCAACCAAGGCACGGAGCAGGATGAGTCTTCGTACTTCGAGGGTCCGCCGTCCCAGCGAGCGACGGAGTCCTAAAACTGGTCCTTGTTCAAGTGACCGGGGGCACACTCCAGAGTGGGCACACAGACACAAAAGGGAGAAAGGGCAGAGGAGAACAGTAACATTAACAGTAACTTGTAAAAGCAAATCTTTCTAAGAGACATCTTAGTTATCTGCATGTATAACATTTTGCGACAAAGAGCAGCAGCTCGCCATTTCCAAACTTCAAGGGAGATGAGGGGGAAGAGAGAGAAGAAAAAGAGAAAAAAAGAAAAAAAGTGGGGGGAATGTAAGATGGGTTAACACTTCAACAAGGCATTACTGGGCATAGTACAATGAGTATGTCAGTCAAAGAGAAGAAAGCATTAACAGTGAAATCTATACCCCCCATCTTCAATATCAATTATGCATTAACATGTGAAAACATTCCTGTTCAGAGTACAGTTTAACCGTACACATTGATAACCCTTTATAGTAGAGAGTGGCAGCTCAGCATCCCTAACAACAACAAAAAAAAATAAATATATAGGATGAAACCAAACAGGAGGTGGGAAAGGAGATGGAGAGAAGAAATAAAAAAAAAAAACAATGGGGGGGGGGGGGAAGCAGGGGGTGGGGGAGTTAGTCAGCACTTTAGCAGGCCAATATGGTAGTGAACATGTCAATCAAAGGAAAGACGTTAGCATTAAAAACAGTACACAGGCCGTAATGGCATTATGGCAAAGCAGAAATGTGGAAAATTGCATTCTTGTTAAAGTTAATCTGGATTCGGGGATAGTAGGCGCTGTTGAGCAAGATCAGGATCCTCAAAAAATGTGGTCTTCCCCTCTATGGTGACCGTCAGCCGTGCAGGGTACAACAATTGAAATCTTATCCCTTTTTCAAAAAGTTGTCGGCATATAGGAGTGAAGGACTTTCTTATCATTGTTACACTGCTAGAGAAGTAATAAAAGATTAAGATAGGTGCTTCGTCTACCACCACCCTTCCTGAGGATCTGTAGGCCTTCAGTACTTGTTCCTTGATTGACCAGTTAGCATAACGTGCTTTGGTTTCTGGTCCCTCTCCCCCCTTTAATGCCCCAATCGATGTACTCTCTCGACTAACCGGTGGGAGGTTCAGTTGTAAGGCTTTATGGAGTTTCTCAAACAAATACAGTTGAAGGGCATCCCCAGAGACTGTTTCCGGTATTCCCACAAATCTGAGATTGTTCCTTCTCTCTCTGTTTTCTAGGTCCTCCAACTTTTCTCGGAGGATAATATTGGCATTTTGGTGCTGAGCCAGATCCCTCTCGGTTTAGAAGATCAATGATTCACAAGATATCATCCTTGCTTCTAGCTCCCCTGTTTTTTGCGTATTTTCAGTAATTTGGCCACGGGCAGTGTTGAAAGCGTTCTGGATCATATCCAGGCGCTTATCCAAGTATGGGGTTAGCATGGGGCATTCTTTTTTTTTAAATGTGTATTTTTGAAATTTCCAAAAAAGAAAAAAAAGAAGTTTAAAACAAGAGCAACATCCCCTATAAGTAATAGTTCTGTTTTGTCGCGGTAAAATGTGAAATTTTACAGGAAATAAATTATGAAAACAGATTAATGCCAGAAGTCAATGCAAAGAGGGGAAAACATATCGAATTTTTAAAACCCAAAAAATTATTGATATTATGGTAGGTGTCAGCTTTTTTGCGGGAAAAACCCATCAGCAAAAAAACAGTAAAAACAGATAAAAGACAAGTACAGACTACGAGGGGGTGGGGGGGGTCAAAAAGGGGTGTTAGAGGGAAAAAGTTGGGAGAGGAAGGGTCTGGGCAGGCACCAGTTTGCGTACTCAATTTTTGAGGGGGTGGAGATTGCATAGTAGTCCCACGGTTTTCCCAAAAGAGGTCAAAATTTTCTATGTTTCATCAAAGAGGGTGTGAGGATTCCATCTCTCGGATGTCTTTTACTGATTTCGTTTGGGCTTTCGGGGGGGGTCCTGACCCCTTCCCGTGCTTTTATGGGTATTTGTGTGTTTCTAAGTGTGCGAAGCGGGACTAGGGGTTTTCGTTGCCCCTCGGGAAAAATTTCTTAAAAAAAATCTTGGGGGGGTCATGGGACGGGAATTCCCGAACACTTTGGATTAAGATTTGACATTTTCCAAAAAGGTTTTTTTTAGGGCAATCCCAAAAAATATGAGTAAAAATTCCTCGTGTCTCATCACCCCCAACATAAGTCTGAAACTTAGGATTAATAAGTATGCGGAGGGGCAGGGGTGTTGGTACCGTCATCAACAGTTTTATTGGTTTTCTTTTGTGGAGACAAAAGGGAAGACTTTGCCCTTGGGCCATATATTTTTCCAGATGTCCAATGGGAGGGGTTCCCCAGTAAACTTCCCTAAATTTTGTAGGAGTGGGCGGGAAAATTTTTGGGAGGGTCCGGGTGTCATCAAAAATTTGGTTTTATCGAGGAGATCAGACCCGTTGTGGAAAAAATTGCTCCCCGGCATATTTTTTTCAAAGCTGGTGGGAAACGAACGATGGGGGAGGACAGGGGTCTTTTCAAGAAATGTCTTTCTGCACGTAAGGTAAGAGTTTGAGGCGGGTAGTTTGAATTCTCCCCGAGGACTCAAAGGGTTTAAAAAAAATCTGCTAGGAAAAGCGGGTCACCTTTTAATTGCAAATGGTGATAACTTGAGAGTTTTTAAGAGGCAGCTGGGTTGTTTGGGGACGATAGATCAGGAGGGGTGATATCTCCACTTCCCATCAGTACAGGAGACCGGTCCACTTGAGGTGATTTATTGGGGGTCAGTTTAGTTTGTTGTTTGTCCTTTAAGGTTTTGTGTTTGGTCATTGTATTGTGAGCTGAGATTTGAGAGACCGAGTTGCGAGTTTGTCTTTGAGGCAGTGGCTTTTGGGTTTGAGAGAGAAATCTGTCCATGACACCAACCGAGAGATGTGTACAAGGGGGAGAGGGACAGGGTCAAGATGCCAAGCTATCCGCTACTGATTTTTAATCTCATATGTATTTTGAAAAGTTGTGGTAAAAAGAAATGACAGCTCCCCCAAAAGGTTTTAGAAGCTATTGGGATTCAGAGCAGACGTCTACTCTTGAGGGATTTCTGTGGTATAATGTTGTGAACTGAAATGTGTAAAAAAGTTCAGGGATGTTGTAGCACGTTGAGGTGGCAGGCGTCTTGCTCAGAGCGCACCCCTCGGTTTTTTTAACCCGCAGGGGAAAAGAGATAGCTTTTTCCGGTCACCCTATGTTGTGTTTGTTTGTGCGGTTGTCGGGTCAGTGAAAGTTGAGAAAAGTTTATTGCCCCCGGGTTCATGCAAAAATTATAATCCCCTGTTTTTAAAACTTAACTTTTACTGATTACCCTAAAATGTGACCTATCCCCTTCATTACCAAAAAATATACCTTATGTGCAGTATAAACTGGGCAGGGGGTAATCGCCCAAAAAAAAGGGGTCCCCTTAAATGACAGACATTTTTGGGATGTTTTGCATCTAAACCTGTATCCCCGCTTCCCGAGGTTTTCTCCCTTTTATGTAT
>JAODAL010014438.1:0-87466 GCA_025379985.1 Phyllomedusa bahiana | reverse complement strand
AGGGGGTTGTGGCACACTTTATGGGGCAACTCCCCCTAATTTGGACTACATTTTACCTTTTTAAAAAGTAAAAAGTCGGGTTTTTGCGCCAGACACAAAAGTATGATAACCCCACACTTTTAGGGTGATGCACAAAAATATAGGTTTAAAATAGGGCAAACCCTTACCCAATTTTTGATAACTTCCCTTAGAATCCAAGCCCCATTGGGGCAAGGGTACCCGTTACATATAACCCAAAAGGGTGCAAAAAAGCTATGTGAAGGGGGGCCTTAAATGAGCTGGCAAATTTTTTTGTCCCTTTTTAAAATTTACCATACATTCTGCTAGCCCGGTTTAAAACGACGATCCCCTTTAACTAGGCTAAACAAATTTTTTTGGGCCCCACAACACCAAAATGTATTCATCCCATCGGGCGCCATCAAAATTTCGGGGGCCCCAACAGTGAAGCATTGGGGCCCCCCCACCTAAAAATAGCTAAAATTTGGGGGGCCCCCCCTGTTTCAAATTGCGGGCCCCCCGTAGGGTTTTATACTGGCTTACTGCCCAAACCCGGGCCCCCTTTTTGATACAGGGAAAGGGAGGGGAAGGAACCCACACCCCAACACTATACGTTGATCTAAGTTCTCAGCAAATTTAAAAAAAATAACAGGATTCCCTTTAACTTTTTGATCAAAACATTAAGCCATTTGTTTTCCCGGCGACTCTATAAAGTGGGCCCCCTACCTAAATGGGGGGCACTACATGGCGGCCACACCGAGAAAAAAACGCCGGGTGGGGGGCAACCCAGTCCCCCAACCCCCCCAGTGCGCCAGACCTAGCCCCTTGCCTGGGTGCACCACCCACCCACAAAAATAAACCCAGAAAGGGCCACTTGCACTTCGGGGCGACCTTTTTAAAGTGGGTCCACACAAAATTTGGGGCAGCCTGCTTTCCCGGCCCCCACCCGCAAAAGCCATGAGGGGCACACCCATGCCCAAACCCCCCCCTGCTGCTACCTACCCCCCGGGATCTGGCTGCCCCACCACACGAACAGCATCACGCACAAGGCCCCCAAAAACAGCCCCCACCAAAAAGAAAAAGGTTTTACCTGCCCACCTTCCTGGGCCCCCTGGAAGAACTGAAAGAAAAGGGCATAACCCTTAACAGACTTGAAAAATTTAAAACACCTTCCCTTTTTTGTAAGTTTCTGAGAAGCATTAGATAAATGTATAGTGGGGGATGTGGGGGTCCTGCCTCCCCTTTCCATTTTTAAAAACCAAGAATGTGTTACACAGATTGAATTTTGTAAATTGTAACTTTGCAGGCAGATCCCTCTACCTCTATATCATTATTGTCATTTAGGGCGACATGAAAAGGGGGGCGTGCCCGATTTGGGTTTTTTTCGCCGTTCAGAGCACCCCCTTTCATACTTTTTTTAAAACGCAACAGATCGGGTTGGCCCCGGTGGGGGGGGGCGGGCCCGGGCATAGAAAACGTAGCAAAGCTATTTATTTTTGCTTCGCTCAAAATTTCGGGTGCTTACAGCGGGAAACCAGGTATACCACTTTCAAAAGTGGTATACCTGATCCAGAAACTGTCCCCCCAACTGGAATGCGCCGGATTTATGACCGTTGTTTAGGGGTTCATAAATCAGGCGCATTCTATTCCATTAATATGCGCATTAAATTTGGCGTGTTAATGCCAAATTTCATGCATGTCACCCTTAGTGTTTCCACTGTACTTTATTTGGTCTTATGTTAATGAATGTATCCCTCCCCCCCAGAATTAATGGCGCTTTAAAATAATAAATAATAATAATAATAATAAATATAATAATGATAAATGCAGAGGGAAAACAAGGAACACACCAGGACATACAAAGATGCCACAGAATAGGGTGGATGCACAGAGGAACAGATGTGGATAGGGAGGACATCAGGGATTCCGATGCTCAGTATTTTCATGTAAGGATGAGAAGAAGTATTCCTCTCAATACATCTAAGCAATAATCATGCTGAACCATTTTTCAAACTATCAATCATTTGTTGGTGGTCTGAAATACTATTCTGTATGAATTAGCCTTGCCTCCAGAACTAAGAACCGTTCTCTCTCTAGACCTTGGTTTAATTTGCCTTGTTCACTGGAAGTACTGTTCTGCTAGTCTCAGCCTGGTTAATAGCCTACTTCCCACTATACTAATGATACTTCTATTAAGTAGAAGCACAACTGCGACTTTCTCACTTCCTTTCCTTTTATACATAACAAGTGAGAGGACTGTATTGGTTGATTAAATCTCAAAGGAAGCACTCTCAGGTAAGACGGAATCTTAGGCTATGTCCTCACAGCAATGTTAAAACGCCATCCATAATCCGACAGCATTTTAACATCACCATACCACGTTCTTGGTGCAGGTTTGCAGTCGGTTTTCGGATTTCCTGCCGGCCCTGCACATTGACTGTATGGGAATCTGCCAGAAGACAGAACCAGGGCCGTCTCTCCGATTGGGCCAGGTAGGCCAGTGCCCGGGGGCCCACTGAGGTCTAGGGCCTGCACAGAGTCGGTTGTAAACACAGGCATGTCGCCTGTCATTAAAACAGCAGAGGCTGCTGTGTCTTTGCTTCATCCCTGTCCTGCCTGCGCGGCAGTGATGACTCTGGAGCTGATATGAGAGAAGGGTGCTCCCACCCTCCCGTCTGTCTCCTCCCCCGCCGGGGAAGTGTAACCTCAGGTCTCCATGATGCTCTTCTAGCTCCCCCTCAAGACGTCTCCCTCCGCCTCTACACCTCCCGGGTTGTGCTGGACTTCAAACTGCAGCAGAGTCCTCCTGGGACTGGGACCCGGCTCAGGACACAGTAGAAGGTGACGGGGTTCTATGGGGGGCGTGACCCGGGTCAGGATGGTGTACACATGCTGCATTCATGTAACAGCTTTCCCTGTGCCCCCACACAAGCAGCTCATAGGTTCTATAGACGCTGCATTGTCCTTGGGGGCACAGGGTGGGTGATCAACTTATAGCTGTTATATGATGCAGCAAGGTGCCTCAGCCGTCCTGTGCCCACAGATTGGGATTTAAAAAAAAATAAAGTAAATGACGAAAAGGAAAATAATCTGCACAAAACCTGTTTCACTCCCAATATAAAAAACGTTTATTGTAAAGAAATAATGACGTTAACCCATAAGCCTGGTGCCTGAAAAGGCTTTAAAGGGGTTGTCTCAATTAATGAATTTCTTTTGATGTTAAGATCTTGCAAAATCAAGTCCCTTTGCAATATGTGTCCTTTTATCAGTGTCCTTCCTATTCTGGGGGGAAGATATCCCACTCTGGTTGGGGCTGCAATCAAGCTCTCAGGTCGCTATAGTACCAGACCTGGGAGATCTCTCTGATAGTCTGCCGCAGCGCTGGTTGCTATAGCTACAGACTCTTTCGTTGATCTCTCCTGATAGGTGCCAGAGCTGGTTGCTATAGATAAGACCTGTGTGATCTCTGCTGATAAGTGACAGCACTGGTTGCTATAGCTTACAGACCTGTTCTCCTCTCTCTCCTGATAGGCTGCCAGCACATGGTCACTATGCTACAGAACCTGTTCTCTCTCTCCTGATAGGCTGCCAGCACTGGTTGCTATAGTACAGAGCATGTGTGATCTCTCTGATATAGCTGCAGCATGGTTTGCTATAGCTACAGACCTGTGTGATCTCTCCTGATAGTCTGCCCAGACGCTGGCTTGCATATAGCTACAGACTGGCTTCTACTGCCAGTAAACATATGCCCCTGAAATTCAAATGAACCAAGATTAACATTTCTGAGGTCAGATGGATTAATGTAGTGAGACACCCGTTTTAAGTCACAAATTATCGGTTGTCCTACCTATTCCTAGATATCCCCTTCTTGTTGGGCCACCGCTCAGGGTCGCTATAGCTACAGACTGTTCAATCTTCATGATAGGCTGCCTGGCACTGGTCGCTATAGCTAAAGGGACCTGGCTTTACTGCAGCTCTCTTGTGGAAGCCAGTAAACACGCCCTGAATTCAAGTGAAGCAAGAAAAACAGGACTGAGGTTGAGATGATCTAATGTAGTGAGACAACCCCTTAATACACAACTACAATTTATATTTTTGCCTCACACTGTCATTCAACAGTCACACTTTTTTTTTTCTATAGTGCAGTGCAGTTGTATGGGAATTGTTTGATGTGGGAAAATTGTATTTTTGGTGAGTCGTTACGTATAAATTACTGCATAATTTTTTTTAAAAACACAATTTTTTCAGCATTGAACATAAGTGTTTTTGCATTTTTCTATCCATTTCACAATAAATAACTCCTGTTAATTCTACATGTTATATGGTCATGTTGATACCCTAATAGGGTTCATGGGTTTTATTTTGTGTGTAATATATGCACAATAATTTCTTTTATTTTTTTCTACACTTTGTCTTATAGAGCTTTTTTTATTCCATTGAGGGATAATTATTTTCACTTTTTCTTCTTTTATACTTCATAATGTTTTAGCCACTCCTGTATGCAAATCATTATACTTCTGTGCTGATAATACATTACATATGTATCAGTATGAAATAGGTGTTGTTGGTAGTAACACCCAGTGCGCCCTGACAGCAGAGGCTTACAGACAGACTGGAGGTACTCTAGGTTCCCCAGGGCTGACTGGCATAGATGTCCCTCTGGCTCCATCGGGTAACCAGGAGTCCGGTGACGCATGGAGCCCAGGAATCCACTTTGATTATGCGGTCATGGACCTCAGGAATCAAAGGGTTAAATGGGAGTGTACTAGAGGCTTATCTGGTCCCTGCCATTCATAGAGACATCAATAGTTATCCTGAATGGGATTTAAAAAAAGGAAAATAATATAAAAAATGTATAAAAAATAAAAATAGTTTTTAAAATTGTGCATATATTACATAAAAAACTTACAATGATTTTGTATCCATCATCACCATCTAATAAGCTTTAAATTATTGTAAGGGGTAATTTAGTGTTGAAATGTGAATGGGTATAAAAAATAAATCATTTACAAAAATAAATGCAGACAAAGCACTTTTTTATGTTTGTTGCTGACCATTTTTTTTTTTTTTTAAAGAACTATGCAGTAGTTTAAATGGTAAACTCAAACTACTCCCCCAAAAATACAACTTCTCCCGCATTAAAGCAAAGTCCTCATACAGTGCGTCATTGATTTTAGGGGTTTAAGCATAGTGGGCCTTATTTATCAAAATGGTCTAATAGTGTGTTTTTGTAGCAACCATAATCAGAGTCAGCTTTCATTTTATTTACTGCTCTGACAAATTAAAAGCTAAGCTCTGATTGGTCTCTATGGGTTCTCTGATTGGTTGCTATGTGCAAACAGAAACAGTCATTTTATTAGATAGTATTGATAAAATTTTGGTTGGGGCGGGCCCACAGTAAACCGCTCTGCCAGGGGCCTAATGCTGTTAAGAAGGCCCCTTGGACAGAACATGTTTGAATATCCTCCTCGGAATCGGCAGGTTTCAAATGATGGATTGGATAAAAAAAATCTGTGCTGTGTAGACGACAGCACGGATTTTCTATTGAGGTCTACGGGTCACTGGTTACAATTGGATTTTCAGCGGTTTCTAAATACTGAATCCGCTGAAAATCCAACCAAAAACCAGTGCTGTGTAGACATAGCTTTAGAGGTCTCAGGAAATGATATGCTTGATGAATTTTGCAGCTTCTGGGTGGAGTTATTCTTCAACAAGGTTAAAAAAATAAAAATTTAATTAATAAGCTGATTATGCCATATTTTCTAGAAACATTTACTAGTTATGTCTTTCTTGCTCTTAATACTCCTTAATTTAAAGGGGATTTGCCAGGACGCCAGTTACTTACCTTCCTTAGCAGCACAGGGAGTCTGGGAGAATGTCAAAAATCACACTAAGTATTGAAACGCTGCAGGGCTGAGTAAGGGAGGGGGTGCAGTAAGGAGTGTGGAATAAGGGCGTCTCAAAAACTTTACAGTGAAATAATAAACAGTACAAACAGTGGATATCGCATACAGACAAGACACAGCCTCATTACATGCACCCCCTTTGTACCACTGTGCTTAAAAGTCATTCAATTTTGCCTGTATCAGATAAGAAGTGTTTCACGCAAGCGAAGGCATGTTCAGATCCTCTGGTCGTGTCTAGTGGAAGCTTTCAGGTAACTAAGGGGGAGTTGAGAATGCTTTAGATCTCAGAGTCTTCACTTTTTGTAATCACATATATTTAGATAAAAGTGATTAAAATACCCATTTTGGGGTTCCCCACGCTACAACATTACATGGTGGCAAAACCCCTTTAAGGTGTGCCTTATTCTTTGGTTTGTCACTATAGCGACCATATTTTTTAAGCGATGCGGTTGCATAGTTTGGTATTGTCTCTTACATTAGTGAGAAGGCAATGCTGCTACTTCGCAAGAAGTTTTGGCAATGGATACGCTCGTTATTAAATGTATCAGAATAATTATTTCCCACTAGTGGCCATTTTCTGATTGAACCATTTCTTGGCAAATATTTGCCATGAAGTCAAGTGCGTACACATATAATACATTATTATTAGGCTATATACCTTTATATTCTGATAATTACTAGTATATATATAATAATAATAATAATAATAATAATAATAATAATTTAGTAAAACTTTGTGACAAAGCTTAGTGAATAACAAGGAATTAGAGCCACGATTCCCAATCTGATAAGCTATTATTGGTTGAAGTGGACTAGATAGTGCGGTCAGTGGTGCTGGAGAGAGCTACTATGCTTTGTTTCTTTAACCCCTTAAGGACCCAGCCTGTTTTGACCTTCCTGACACAGCCCTATTTTTGAAATCTGACATGTGTCAATTTATGTGAGAATAAACTTTTTGACGCATTACTATCCATGTGATTCAGAGATTGTTTTCTCGATGACACTTTGTGCCTTTAAGTTAGTACGAAATTTCTTAGCCATACAATCCTTGTTTGTTTATGAAAAATATCAAAATTTCATGTAAAATTTTGATAAATTTGCGATTTGAAAGTTGCAAAATTTTGTGTTGCAAGCAGATTAATTATTTCACACAAAATTGTTTATAACTAGCTATATACCTTATGTCCACTATAGGTTGGCAACATTTTTTTAAAATGATCTTTATTTTTTACGAAAATAGAGGGGCGTTTTTGAAATTTTGAAGTAATTTCATCACATTTTTCAAGAAAAATTTGCAGTTAATATACTTTTTTTAGGGACACTCCAGTTCTGACGTGCTTTGAGGGCCTGCATGTTGGATACCCCCATAAGTGACGCCATCTGAGAAACTTGGACCCGCTTAATGTATTTCAACACTATTTAGGAAGTTTGATAACCCTGTCAGATATGTCACAGAAATTAAAGGCAAAGTGGAGGTGAAATATACTAAACTCCCCCCCCCCTCACTTTTTTTTTGCAGATTTTCATATTTATCCTTTATTCATGGAATAAGGTAAAAGTGACTTAGGTAAATGCAACTTAATAGCATTCCCCAGGTCTGCCGTTTTTAGAGATATCACATATGTGGCCTAGTGCATTATTTGCCGTCTCCCCCCCAAATACAGCCCCAGAATAGGAGGATGCACCTACTTACTCTGGGGGTCTCATTTTCAATACGATTTTATTTAGGCGCCATTTAGGTTGGGGGTTTGGGGATACCTAAGGTGCTAAAACTTAATAATACACACCCCTAAATCGCCACATGTTGGAAACTACACCCTTAATGGAATATAACCAGAGGTGCATTGGTATATAGACCCCACAGGTGATTCAACAAATTTTTTTTAGCATAAGGCTGTGAAAATTAAAAAAAATTTTTTTTTCAATTATCTGAAATGTTTAGCTTAAAATGTTTCCATATATACAAGGAATACTGGAAAAAAAGAACCCTAAAACTTGTGTTAGCAATTTATTCCAAGTTCCGGCAAAACCCTACAATGGGGTGTAACTGCTGTGAGGGCGCATGCAGGGCGTATAGGGAGGGAGCGCTATTTGGCTTTTGGAACGCAGGATTTTGGTGGGGCCTTGTCGGCATTTGCAAAGCCACCGAAGAGCCAGAACAGGCGAACCTTCCAGAAGTTCGCCCCATTTTGGATTCCACACCGCCGATCAGGGGATTCATCTAGGGGTGTACTGTGACATTTTGGATGAATAGGTGTTCCATATTTTTTTTTAGATTGGGCAATGAAAATGGGAGGGAGAAAACGCAGTTCTGGTCATTGTTTTTGAGTTTCAATATTTACAGCATTCGCCGTGCAGTGGAAATGATTGATAACTTTACTATGCGGGGTCGGTACAATTACAATGATATTGATTTTCTATAGTTTTTTCGGTTTTTTTATTACTTTTACACAGTAGAAATACGTCTATAAATTGCGTGTTTTATGCTGTCCTATTCTGGACAAGCCAATAACTTTTTTTATTTTGCTGTGTGGCAGAGTTTGTATGGGCTTGTTTTTTGCGGGCTGAGTTGAAGTTTTTTTTGGTACCATTGTGGGGTGAATATGTTGCTATGTTCACTTTTTATTTAAGGTTTTTCTGAGATGTTTTGATACAAAATACAGCAATCTTAGGTAGTGTTTTTTATTTTTTATTTTTTATAGCGGTCACCTGTACGGTTTATATGACATGGTAGCTTTACTCAGCAGTTCAATACGATTACACCGATACCCCATTTTGTATATTTCTTTTATGTTTTACTGCTTTTATACAATAAAAACAATTTTATTCAACCAGGAAAATACGTTTTTGGCATCGCCATAGTCTGAGAAGCCAAAAACTTTTAAATTTTTTGTGCTTGGAGCTGTGTGGGACTTGTTTTTGCGAGATGAGTTGACGTTTTTATTTAGTATCATTTTTTGGGGGGACAAGGCTTGTTGATCTTTTGCTTTTAAATCCAATTTTTGGAGGCCCAGGGCTTCAGGGTGGAAGAAATTACTGCAATATAGTAGTGTTTATTTTTTTTCTTTTTTTTTTTTTAACAGGGCTCACCGTGCAGTTTCCCGGGATAAGTTAGTTTTACTCTTTGGGTCGCTAACGATTATGGCGATACCCTATCTATATAGTTTTTTTTATGTTGAAAGCACTTTAAAAACAAAAGAAAAAGTGTTTTTTAGTGTTGTAAAACTCAATATTTATGCATCGCTATTTCTTAAGAGCTATACATATTTTATTTTCGTATTACAGTGCTGTTATAGGACTTTTTTCTTTTTTGACGGGATGATAACGGACGTTTTAATTGGTACAATTTGGCATTTCTGGAAGTTTTTGATCGCTTTTTATTTCCATTTTATGTGGATGCGGGAAATGAACCAATAATATTTAATTCCTGTGATTTTTTTTTTTTTTTTTTTTTTTACGGCGTTCACCCGTAACGGGTATTAAAATGACAGATTTATAGGGAGGTCGTTACGCACGGGCAATACCAAATATGGGTACCTTTATTTATTTTTTATTTTTTTGGGGCGATTGGCGTTTGTAAAGGGGAAAAGGGCGGTTGTACGTATTTTTATTTTTTTTTCGGTGTTTTGTGTTTTATTGTTTTTCACTTTTTTTTACTTTTTTTCACTTTTTCACCATTTTTATTTTACTTTCTCCCCTTAGGGGGATTTGAATGAGAGATCTTTAGATCTCATCATTCAATAGGAATCGGTGTGCATTGCTTGTTGCTATGTCTGGTTCAGTATGACAACTGTTCTGTCACGATGTCGGGACATTGCCCCACAGGGCACGGGCCCGGGCACATAAAGCCCTCACCCCCCTGACATCACAGGACCAACCGGATCGGCATTCCTTGCCTTCCGTGCTGTCTGTAGGAAGGCAGGAGCTGCTCGGGGAATTCGCCCGTTCGTGCTTCTGCGCACGAACAGCAGGACGCAGGAGGAGCGATCTCCTCCTGAGCGTCCTCTCTTTAGTTATTGCAAACCCGATCGTCCGCGATAATTAAGGGGTTAACCGCCCCTCTCCCCCCCCCACTACCCGGGCGATCCCTGCACGGTCGGGGCCGCGACGCTGCGGGATGTCAGCTGTAATTTAGAGCTGACACCCCGCGCCGATCGTCGCGAACTCAGCTTTTCGTGTTCGCGCGTTCCTCAGGACGTATTCCATACGTCCAGGGGCGTGAACCCCAAACGACCCTGGTCATAATGGATACGTCTAAGGTCGTTAAGGGGTTAAACATGTATTATAAGAATTGTAAATTGTCTTTTGACTACGATCCACAATTGTGTGAAAAAAAAGGACCCGCTTTTTCCATTTAGACTGTAAAATTATCCACTTTATTTTCACATTAAAACTTTCCCAATGGGTACAGATGAGCTGTAATACTTAAGAGCTGGGATCCACACAACATCAAACAAAAACCGTCCAAAAGTCGACCGTTTTTTGTCCAGTGCACGACTGCGGTTTTTGTCACTGTTTTGTCAAAAACCACAGTCGATTGTCTTTTTTTGCCGTCGTCCCATACAATTTAATATATGGGAAACCAACCAACGCCAACATGCTGGCACATTATACAACATGTTCCTAAATCTGCCGGCGCCAGGAATCCTAAAACCGCAGAAAATATAATCGTTTTTGCATGCTGTGTAGACATAGACTAAGGGCGACATGTCCCAACACGCCAATGCCAGTTTTTTGTTCTATTTTGCGGCAAACCCCCTTTTTACGTTCATATTCTTGTTGTAAAATTGACTGTCGTACACCAAAACTAGGCGCATTATACGCCGGGTGGGGAACCGACACTTGTTATGCGCCTAAATATGGTGCACTGTGCGCCCCCCGTCGGAAAATGCGCCTATTGAGGCGCCTTACGTATGTTAATGCGCCACCTGTAGGGCAATGAGCCTCGAATAGACGCTATCCTATCCATACCAATGATATTCTGCTAATGTGCGAGTGTTGAGCAAAGCGCACTTTTTTGATGCAATGCCCCCTTTTTTGATGCAATGCCCCCTTTTTTGATACAATGCGCCCTTTTTTAATATGATGTGCCATTTTAGGCGCATTAAGTAATCTATGCAAGGTATACACTGACGCCAATTTTGGAAAGTATTCGGACTTTCAGGCGCACTTTACACTGATTTAATGCGCCTAAAACTGGCACAGATACGCCACTTTTCGGACATGTCGCCCTAACACTTTACAGTTTTACTACTTATGTGTACTTGGATTCTACATGTGAAAAAAGTAGATCAATTTAACACTCTATAGGGCGCTGATAGCCTTCTTCACTTTTTGAATATTTTGCAAATCGCTATCCAATGCTTATCTGCGCCTTCTTACAACAGTTACAGGGTGAGCTAGATCTTTTTTGGTTGGTGGTTGTTTGGATTTTAGTTATGTGCTGTGATATATATGGTTTTTCTTTCTGTTATAGGAAACAAAAAGAATAAAAGACAGTGAGGAATCCATTACATGGGAGCCAATGATTATCTTCAATAATTTTACCAGGAAAAATTGCATGCTATTAATTTTTTCTAGCTTCTTGACTAAAATTGGAAAAAAACGAGTCTCAATATAGGCGTTAAATATAGGCTTAGGCTTTACTCCAGTTTCAGTAGTGATTAAGATAAGTAATTTTTTGCAGTCATCAGTTTCCTACAATTCAATTTTTGTTTTGTTTGTAGTAGTCTGAGACAAACCACCGCCCCCTACTCTATCTAAAATAAAACTTATTCTAGTGTAAAACAAATTCTAAATGGACAGGTAGTTGTAATAGAAGTTCAGAATTTGTAATGCTATTCTTGCAATGCAAAAGTATTACATAGAAGTACTAAGACATACCAGAAAAAAATCATTAGGCTCCGAGCTGCCATGACAACCAAATAATACCCCACTATCGCATCAAGGGCTGTAATGGACCGCAACTGTCATGGTATCTAATTGGTCAAATGGCCTGGATTAGAGTTATCTCCAATCTCAGGAGTTGGCGGCGGGTGTAGTCTGTAATTATCAGCAGCACCCACCATACTACTCTTACAGAAATTATAAATGTAATGGTATGTCAAATTTAGTTAGGGGTTAAAGGATGAAAGAAAGAAATGGCATTAAGGTATGACGTGTGGGTGTTGTCAGAAAGTGTGGTTCTAAAAAATACCAAACAGTTTAGTCCAAAATGAATGTTCATTCTATGATCTTCAGCATTATGCACGCGTTGACATATTTATGGACTTCTAGATGTTTGCAGGGATTAAAACAATGTACATTTTCAAAAGCAAAATTGAATTCAATGTTAAAATCATAAGCAATTGCAGAAAATGTTAATCTAAAAAGTTTTTAATCAAAAAATTGACATGCTCTAAAACAAACTAAATCAATTACCATCCTCTCTCATGAATATCCATGTTCACATTGGCCAATCATGCATCTTAAGTCCTATAAAGGCAGGAGTGCTTCTTCAGAGGTACCTATCTTCTGGAAAATCAATTGTATTATCTAATACCAGTAAGCTTTAGAAATGTAGTAGATTCTGCCCAAAAATCTATTGCCAAGTATTTGCACAATAAACAGATATTACATGATATTCAGCATTCAGCCAGGTAATGTTCTAGCTATTCAATGAATGATAACACAGTATCAGTTACAGGTGTTTTTCACAATTATAAAATAACACAATAGCTGCATGTATTTGAAGTATTCTACACACATTACAAGAAAGCTGCAGGATTAATATTCTTTATACATGGCACAGTAGGCATTAGAAAACATGGGTTCTGCTTTCCAGTACATGAAGGCAAATTAGCAAGACATGGATCTATGACTAATTGAGCAGACAACACCCAATCGGGACACTATAACTCGCCAAATTTTAGGCATGTTGTTATAATACTACAAAAATATCATTGTTTACTAATAATATAATAAATTCTACAAATGTTCAGTTTCACCTTTTTAACTATGTGTCAATAACAGAAATGCAAAAATCTACATAAAAAAAGGAATATTGGACCGTGTCACTTACCGTTGCTTAGTGCCAGGAGAGTGATGCCTGGTTGCACAGCACATGTCATGGTTTTTGTCATATGTAGGTTTTACTCGATGTCAGGGACACTCTAGTTGTTGTGGTGAGAAGGGGTTCTGCACCTTACCAATATCAAAAGGACCTACTGACAATAAAACAGCTCTGCTTTCTATGGTGTTCTCCTCGCCAGCCCCGACAGAGTACGAGTGCAAGCAAGACTGGGGAAATAAAATGTTACACAAATCAACTATGCGGGAACACGCTGCCTGTCTAATATTACTATATCTGCGATTGTATCTAAAAAATGTTTCTCAAAGGGCAACATAAAGAGTCTGCATTAGTCATTTGTAATGCATGCTACAAAACCCTACAAATAATCAAAATATGCCAAATAATGCAACTAAATAGGAAGAATTGAAGTTTAAAAAATTCTTTGTAGCTAGTAAGCTCTGCATAAAATCTGTGCTTAGCCCCGGCCTACTTTTAATACTTCATTATTCCCTAATACAAGAGACTAAAGTGTATATAATGTATTATGAGCCCTGGGAGATTTTGTACCCTGGCTTTACCCCACGTCAGCCTGTTACGAGAAAGCACAGCGCCCCAGTGGTTTTGCTTTCGGTTTAGAAACAAAGGTTTTATCTCGCTTGTCCACCCCTTATCTCCCCCAAAAAAGAAGAAAATACATATTCAGTGCACTTTTAATTACCAGTATTAAAGGTTTTTAAGGAAACCATTTTAAGTTAAAATGTTGTATGTTTAAAACCTTTACTCTATGGGAAAAATCTACAAATGATTTAGCACCTCTCAAATATCACCAAAAATAAGAAAAAAAAAAAGGGGATGAAAAACAAGAACAAAAAATAAGAATAAAACAAGTCCTCTAATAAAACGGAACATGAAACTGGTTAGCCAGTTTCTGTAAGGATAGGAGCATCTTCACAGTTTGTTCTTGGTATTTGCTGCTGCAGGGACTGGAGAGAGAAGAGAGGAGGAGTAGCCGCACACTCCCTTCCAAGCCAAACATATTCTTTTGGACTGTTTGTATGAGCAGACAGTAGCTGTGTACAGAATGTTATGCACTATTTACTATGAGATAGTATGCATTACCTCTAATGCTGTATATCTTTCATAATTATGTGCTGTATGCTGTTATTGTTTAAGACTATAACTTATTGTATCAGTATGTGATAATAGTCTGGTCTATGTATGTCTGAAAGGGCAGTAAATAACACAGCTGATATAAGTAGTGATTGGGGCGAATTGATTTCTAACAGAAGTGGAATTCGTTAGAATTTCAGGGGTAAAACTTCGGATTCTGAAGAAGTCGATAGTTTGGGGGTGATTCGCTGGGAACGAATACTAGTAGGAGAGCGTGCTTTTGATTGATAAAAATGGGTCTGCGAGCACATAGCGTTACATGGGCAAAGTAGGTCTGGGAGGAAGATGGGCGTAGCCTACATTGACTTGTGCAGAGATGAAGCCAATCAGAGACGGCGGGATTCTGTGACGTCACGTGCACTATATAATCCAGGCGCGGACGCTGGCAGCTCACACACTCCTCTCACTGTACTGATCTGGGAAGGTGCTTGAGCGGCTGCTTTGGTAAAACAGCTCTTACTGAAGGATGTTTTTTATACAGCAGATTTTTGTGGGTTGCAGGGGCTCGTAGGCCTGTTTTTTTCGGGGCTCGGGCCCCGAAACTAAAAAAACCCCCTGTGCCCCGAGTCTCCCGGGCTCCAGGCCTATGCGCTGGGCCTGTCAACGCACCGACTGGCTACTTTAGCAGCATTCTGCCGTCCGCTGGACGCACACACAGCTGAGGGCTTCTGCGGGGCAGAGGCGAGCGCTCCCTGCCCCGCAGACAGCTGTCGGACTACGCAGGTCCTACACCGCTAGGCTGCGGTACCTCCACAGCGTGTGGACCCAGCAGCGGCCCCGTGCGCCCTCTCAGCAGGCAGAGTCGCAATGACATCACGTCATGCGCGCGCTGCCTCCTCGGACGCACAGGCGTCATTGGCCGTGATTGTGCGGCCGAGGAAAACTGTGAGGAGGCAGCGGGCGCTGAAGTGGAACGGAGCGCGGCTCGACCGGGGGAGTTTAGGTGAGATTAATGTTGTTATTTTTATAGCGTTTACCTGCCTCAGTGCTACCCTATATAACTGCCTGTGTCCCTATTATGCCTGCCTGTGGCCCCCTTATACCTGCCTGTGGCCCCTAATATACTGCCTGCTGCTCCTATATTGCCTGCTGTGGCCCCATATATACTGCTTGTGACCCCCAGATACTGCCTGTGCCCCCACATATTTAATGCTGTGCCCCCAAATCCCTGCCTGTGGCCTCCCCTTATCCCTGCCTGTGGTACCCATATGATGTGTGCTCCTATATACCTGTGTTTTGCCCCTATATACCTGCCTGTGCCCCCATATTACCATGTCTGTGCCCCCGATATACCTGCTGTGGCCCCATAATATGCCTAATTGCCCCCATATACTGCTCTCTGTGCCCTTACTATACCTGTTGTTGGCCCCCATTATTCTGCCTCAGTGCCCCCATATACTGCATCAATGACCCTATATACATGCGTGTGGCCCCATATACTGCCTGTGCCCCCTATATACTGCCTTTGGCCCCATATACCTGACTGTGGCCCCTATATACTGCCTTCATGCCCCCATATACTGCCTGGTCCCCATTACCTGCCCTCAAGTACCCTATATACCCTTCCTGGGCCCCATTTACTGCCTGTGTCCCATATACTGCCTTTGCCCACCTATACCTAGCGCCTGGTGCCCCCCATATACTGCCCTCAGTGCCCCTATATACCTGCCTCAGTGCTCTTATATACCTGCTCGAAGTTCTCCTATATACTGCTCTCAAGTGCCTAGATACGCCTCAGTACCCCCATATACAGCCTGTGGCCCCCATAATATACCTGCCTGTGGCCCCCATATACCTCCATTTGGCCCATATACCATGCCAGTGGCCCTCATATACTGCATCATCCCCTAATACCTAACTGAGGGGACTGCTATACCTAAAAAGAAGGAGTTGCTGGAAATGTGAGGATCTAAGATATTGTAGTCCAAAATCCTAGGGACATAATTGGCCGAGCAATCAGCATGAAGTTGTGACCGGATGAGAAGAGAAGGGAAATCTGAACGACCAGATCAGAAAAAGACGTCACCGGTGAGGTCACTACAATGTAAACGCAGTTTAATCTCATATATGTCTGCAGAGACCTACATACAACTAGTATCTAACCACTATATGCCCCATATGCGTGGTATATGTATAAAAGAGCCTGTACAGCTGTGTTCTACCACTATAAGGCCCCTGTATGGCGGTGTATATGTAAATCAGACCTGTGTACAGCGTATTCACATGTGGGTCTCGTTCAGGTCAGGGGTCTTGGCAGATTATTTGTAGCCTTAATAGTAATAGTTTTGGGTCTTAGGTTTTGTAGGAGTGTTTTTAGTGCACCAATCACTTGTCTGGTAGAATTTTTTTATTTTATGCCCTCCCCCTGTATCGGTGGATTATTTGTGACTGTTGTAGGGGTAATTGTCATATGAAGTGTGAGAATTTCTAAAAGTAAATTTGTCATTGGTGATTTTTACTGTACAGTGACTCTGAGATATGGACGGATCGTGTGGGATGTTCGAGAAAATTAGTGACAAACAGAAGGTTTTTTCTCGTGTAAAGAAAACAATACCGCAGTTCACAATGATGCGGAAAAACACAAGGGCCCGAGCCCCCGATGTTATTTACGACCCTAGCAACGCCCCTGGTGGGGTGTTCTCACTTGTCTCAAGACTGCATCTCTTACGTTTGTTACCCCCCCCTTAAAATTCCTGATTTTGTGGTATTGGAACTGAAGTCCAGTGTGCGTCCAAATGCCGCTGCATATACATTTTATTATAGCTAGCTGCTCACAGCACATGAATAACCAAGGGTTATCCTAAGCCTTTCCTGTTGTATTCATTTAAAGAAACAGTGTTTTTATAATCCAAATACCACTTAATTTTTGGTTGCTCATTTCTTTTGCGCAATTTAGATCCAGGGGTTAATTAAGCATTGTTCTGCTGTTGTGGTCACTAAAAGAAACGTTATTTTTCACCTCCAAAGACGGCATTTTGCCTGTAGCATAATTCATAACCGAAGGTTAATTACAAGTTTTTCTGTTGTTCTGTACCATAAAATAAATGCCATTTTAACACGCTACAAAGCTGGTAATTTTTGGCTGCTCATTTCTTTTGCGCAATTTAGATCCAGGGGTTAATTAAGCGTTGTTCTGCTGTTGTGGTCACTAAAAGAAATGTTCTTTTTCACCGCCAAAGAAGACATTTTGCCTGTAGCATAATTCATAACCGAAGGTTAATTACAAGTTTTTCTGTTGTTCTGTACCGTAAAATACACGCCATTTTAACACGCTACAAAGCTGTAACTGTTGGCAGCATATTTCTTTTGCGAAATTTAGATCCAGGCTTAATTAAGCTTGTTCTGCTGTTGTGGTCATAAAAAAAAACGTTTTTTTTTCACCACCAAAGAAGACATTTTGCCTGTAGCATAATTCATATACCGAAGGTTAATTACCAATGTGCTTTTATTTCAGTAAAATACACAGTGTTTTTAAACGGCACATACAATGTAAATTTTCTGGCCATATTGTGGAGCGCAATTTATATCCCAAGGGTTACCCAAGCTTGTTAGTGGGTTCATTTGGAGTCAAATAAAGGGTGTATATTTATCATATACAGATATCTTCATCAAACAGTGTCTGTACATTTTAGAACAAACAGTATGTCATACAGAGAGGTGGCAGGCTCTTCACCTGCGAGTGGCAGTGGCACAAACATTCCTGGAGCAGGCCCAGGTCGCAGAACAGCAAGGGGACGTCGCAGCAAGGGTCACTCGGTGAGACCACAACTGCCACTGTCATCTAGCGGCCGTGTGTTGTTCAGCAACCCAATGGTTCTTGATTGGTTGACTAGGTCATCCACTTCCTCCCAGATGACATCTGATAACCCCAGCCAAGAGTTGGTGGGAACGTCAGGCACAACCCTTAGTTGGCATGGCCCAGGAGCGGGTCAGCAGCCCTCACCTGTCCTCAACCTGCTTCTGTCCCATCCAGTTCCCTGAGCCAGAGATCTACTATGTGGTCTGGGCTCAGCGCCACTATATAGCGAGGATGAACAATTTGAGGAGGGCAGTCAGCAGCTACTTGGCAGCGAAGAAATGGGGCCAATATCCTCTGCTTCTTGCAGTAGGCGGCAAAGTATAGATGTGGAGAGTGGCATGGGAGGTCATGTTGTGAGGGGTCAGCCTCTGCATACCGAGACCAGTGATGAGGACAGCAGTGACGATGAAACACAAATAGATGATGATGTAGCCGACCGCACTTGGGAGCCGGGTGAAGCAAGGGCTTCATCATCGTCAGGAGAAGAGGGCGTCAGCTTGCGCGTCAGGCAGCGGCACAGCCAGCAAGTGGGTTGTGTGGCCGTGAGTCAGCAGGGTAGCAGCAGTGTGAGGTCGGGAGCCAAGCGGCCACGGGGTAGAAAACCCGCTTCGCAGGTCCAAGAAAGTAGCGGCACAGGGGCTCAGCGAGGCAACGGTCGTAGTAGTCACTCAGTGCGGAGCGTTCGCGGTAAAATCAGATACTCGGCGGTGTGGCAGTTCTTTGCTAAGACACCAGAGGAGCACTTCATAAATATGTAGAACAGAAGGTGGGCCAGTCCTTGAGCTTATCGGTTTGTTCCAAGGGCATGGCAGCACGGACGTCTGGAGCTGTAACTACGGTCAGGGCCAGTACATGTCCTTTACGGCCCACTGGGTGAATGTGCTTCCTGCCCAGGCACACCAACAACTTGGCAGGAGCCGCAGTTTGACAACGTGGAGGAGAAAGCGGCGTCTCCTGCGCCAATGTCCGCCTCCTCCTCCTCCACCACCACCACCATCTCAGCCTCCACAAGTACTGCTCCATCATACCACATGTGTAGGGCACAGCGGTGTCACGCAGTTCTACACCTGGCTTGCCTCGGCGAATGAAGTCACACAGGGGAGGAACTGCTCCGCGTCATGCAGCAAGAAATCGATGTGTGGCTTTCTCCGCGCCAACTGCAAATCGGAACCATGGTGACGGACAATGGGAGGAACATGGTGTCCGCGCTGCACCGAGGAGGGATGGTCCATGCGCCCTGCATGGCGCATGTGTTCAATCTGGTTGTGAAAAGGTTCCTGAAGTCTTCCACCGATCTTCAGAAGATTCTGAAAATGGCCAGGAAACTGTGCATGCACTTCATCCATTCCTACAAAGCCAGGAACACCCTCCTCAAATTGCAGCGGCAGAACGGCCTCCCCCAACACACTCTGATATGTGATGTTTCCACTCTTTGGAATTGCAGCCTGCACATGTTGGACCGACTGTATGAACAGAGAAAGGACATTAAAGATTTTTTGATGATCCAGGCGGACAGGAGTACTCCCCTGTGTAACTTTGATGTCAGCCAGTGGCAGCTCATGCGTGACACCTGTCGTTTGTTGAGGCCATTCGAGGAGGCGACATTATTTGTCAGTCGCCAGGACTACGGGATGAATAACGTCATTCCACTGCTTCATGTCCTGGAACAGATGCTGAAAAATCTGTCTGGGCAGGGGACTGGAGACGTGGCGACTACATCTCGCGGCCACAGGAGACCCAAGAGTCTTGTGGGGACTGAAAACGAGTACGAGGAGTAGTACATTGGATCAGAAGCATAGTCAGGTGAAATGAGAGGAATATCTACCCAGGTGACAAGAGAGGAGGAGCAGGAGCAGCTGGAGGAGGTAGATGGAGATGAGGAAGACGAGGCAGATGATCCGCAAGCACCGTGGCAGTATACAGTGGAGATGGAGGCAGGGAGCCCCTTGGAGTCACTTGTGCAGATGGCCCGCAGCATGCTGATTTGCCTGGCTAGTGACAGCCGAATAGTCACCATTGGATGAGGGATGACTTCTGGCTCTCCACCCTATTGGACCCTCGCTACCAGTCCAAAATGGGAGCCTTTTTCCCAGCTGCTGAGAGGGAGGACAAACTCAAATACTATAGGGAAATCCTCCATAGTCAGTTGGCCGCTGACTATGTGCGGCATCGTCCCTCCTCTGACAGGTCTGACCGGGGGGTTCTTCAGCGCTCACGTACTACTGCCGCGGCGGCTGGGGGAAGGTGGAGGGGTAGGAGCAGTACCAGCACCATCAGCAGCAACCTAAATCTGGAGTCACCGATGAGCAGCTTCCTTCACCCGCCTAGTGAGGAGGGCAGTCGCCAAGCAGCAGCAAGCAGGACCTGGAGCAGACCCTGAACCAACAGGTCGTGGCCTACTTGGACAGCACTCTGCCACCCCCAGTTAGAAGCCCTGCTGGACTACGGGGGCAGCCAACTGGTTGTGTGGCCGCAACTTGCCGAGTTTGCAGTGGAGAAGCTGTCCCCCCCGGCCAGTAGTGTGGCATCAAGGGGTGTTCAGTGCAGCGGGGCCATCGTTACCCCAAGGAGAACCCACTTGTCCAGGGGGAAAATGTGGAACGACTGACTTTTGTCAAGATGAATCAGGCGTAGATCGGCCAGGATTTCCACACACCAATGCCTTAGGCGTCAGATTACATCAGCCATGACAAACGGATATCCAAACAGCTAAAAAGTTCTCTGGGACAAAGGGGAAATGTCTGAGCGCTCACAGGGAAATAAAACTATCTAAGAGTATAATATTTTAAAATTTTATAAATGTACATTACGCTTTTTCGCAAGTTAAACACTCGCGTAATGTACATTTATAATAAACTTTTTATCTCTTAGATAGTTTTTATTCCCTTGAGCACACTACCACATTCCCCCTTGTCCAGAGAACTTTTCAGTTATTTTGATCTCCGTTTGTCGTGTGTTTCCTTGGGAGTCCCGTGTGGACATCGAAGGGCTGGGAATTTTGGAGCAGTCTCTACAACCAGAACCACCGCAGTGGAGGTGACACAAGCGACCAAGCGTGCTGTACCGTAATTTGTACAGCCGCAATAGGTGAGCACTTGACCTCCACTGTTTATTTTAGAGTGGTACGTTACTTTTAAGATTCATGCTGCGCTTTTTTTTTTTTTTTTTTTTCTTTTTCCAGTTTATTGTGCACTTGGGGATCTTTTTCTTTCCTGAGTACCTCAGGGAGAGAATTTCTCTACAGTGCACATATTTCTTATGCATAAGATTACATCAGCCATGACGCCTCACCCAAACTTTGAGAAATGAGTCTGGGTTCAAACTACCTGCCTCAGCCACTATTCTGATGCCGCCACCTGCCTGATGAGACACATCTGCTGACAGTTTTCTCCTTTTGCCTACCACCATCTTTCCAGGGAATGGTATTGCCACCCACCTCCACACTCTGTCATTGTGCCACTCTATGACCTCAGCTGCTGCTGCTGTTGCTGGTGCCGTGACATCCACACTGTGTCTTTTTGCCCTCTCTGACCTCATGCTGTTTCTGCCGTCACCTCCACTCTGTCATTGTGCCATTCTATGGCCTACTACTGTTTGCCACCTCCAGAATTTGTCATTGTGCCACTGTCTGAAACCCCATGCCCGCGCTGTGGCTGCTGCGTGCCCTCCCCCACGGGGTCATTTTACCACTGTCTGACCTCATGCTGCTGCTGTGGCTGCTGCCATGACCTCCAAACTCTGTCATTGTGCCACTCTGTGGCCTACTACTGTTTTGCCACCTCCAGAATGTCATTGTGCCACTGCCTAACCTCATGCTGCTGCTGTGGCTGCTGCCGTGCCCTCCACACTGTGTCATTGTGCCACTCTCTGACCTCATGCTGCTGCTGCCGTCACCTCCACACTCTGTCATTGTGCCAATCTGTGGCCTACTCCTGTTTTTGCCATCTCCAGAATGTCATTGTGCCACTGTCTGACCTCTTGCTGCTCCACACTCTGTCATTGTGCCACTCTGTGGCCTACTACTGTTTTTGCCACCTCCAGAATGTCATTGTGCCACTGTCTGACCTCATGCTGCTCCACAGCTTGTATTGTGCACTCCACACTGGGTCATTGTGCCACTCTTGACCTCATGCTGCTGCTGTGGCTGCTGCGTCATCCACACGGGGTCTTTGTGCCACTGTTGACCTCATGCTGCTGCTGTGACTGCTGCGGTGACCTACACACTCTGTCTTTGTGCCACTGTCTGACCTCATGCTGCTGCTGTGGCTGCTGCGGTGCCCTACACACAGTGTCATTGTGCAACTCTGTGACCTACTCCTGTTTTTCCACCTACAGAATGTCATTGTGCCACTGTCTGACCTCATGCTGCTGCTGTGGCTGCTGCCGTAACCTCCACACTATGTCATTGTGCCACTCTCTGACCTCATGCTGCTGCTGAGGTGCTGCCGGGACCTCCACACTGTGTCATTGTGCCACTCTCTGACCTCAACCCTGCCTGCTTGCCTTGTGAAACCCTCGCCACCTCCTTGTCATTGTGCCACTCTGTGGCCTACTACTGTTTTCCACCTCCAGAATGTCATTGTTCCACTGCCTGACCTCATGCTGCTGCTGTGGCTGTTGCCGTCACCTCCACACTCTGTCACTGATGTTGCCACCTGAGCCCTCAGCTTGTTTTTTTCCAGCTGTCGCTGCCATGACTTTATCAGGCTACATTCCCGCTTCAGTTTTGTGGTCAGTTTTGCCCTCTTAAGTGCCCAGGGAATTTGATGAAAGCGATTCTAAGAGCGGCGGCAGTCATATGTGTGTCATACTAAAACACAACATTGTATGAATACCAAACCAAGCTCCCTCTGCATATTTACGCATGGCACAATGTTCTACAGTACCCTGCAGGCTCTGTGCAGCCTGGAAATAGCTGTTTTTTAATGCGATTCGTCCCGAAGCAATTCGGACCGAAACGAATTTTGCTTTGAACCACTGACTTTCCAATTGCATGCATGGTCTGAACAAAAGTTATACTGACTGGATAGAAGTCCATGTAGTCATAGATGCCAGTTGCAGACTATATAAATCCAGTGATTCATGGGTGTTATCTCCTCTAATTGAAGTCTTTCACTTTCTATTTTTTTTCTCCATCCATCCCAGACTAGTGTAGGGAGTATGGGGTGGGTGGCACCACCCCTGTGAACAGGTGTTGTATATAGAGTATATATGAAGTGTTTAGCATATTGTGTAAATAAGGACTTACCTGACTCAGCACTTTATTTAGGGCAGTAGTCATTGTGTTTGAGTAGTAAAGTCAGAATTAGAGTTGTTCCAGCTGAAGGGTCACTTTGCTACAAGCCGGCTACTGACCAAGACCAGGCTGTCCCAATCCATCTGGAATGATAATACTCACAGAGGAGAGAGAAACAAATGTGAACAGCGGCAGATAGATTGGACAGAGTACGCACAGTGGGAGAAGAGGGACAGAACAGGTAACTGTGGTAGAGAGAATACAACAGAGATAGAGAAAAGTAAGCCGCTAGGTGGTCCCAAGGATTCAAGGAGCGCAAGTGGCCTTTGTGCGTGACTGCTTAATATTCAAGTAGAGCAAGTAACCCTTGTTTGGGATCGCTGCCCAGGGGCTAGAGCCTATAGAGAGTGAGAACACTGAAGGGATTGAGTGTGAAGTAGGCCTGCCTGGATTGACTCATGGGAGGGTAGCAAGAAAAGCTGATAGCCTTAGGGCTTACACACTTACACTTACACCAGGCTAAAGTCTGGAGTGAAAGGGTGCTGGGTTAAAGTAAGAGGAATTGCCAGTGGAAAAATCATTGTATGTAAGGAATACTGTGTATATGATGAAATGCTACCAGTGAAGTGTAACATGCTATAAGTGTTGGTGCTGTGAGTAAAGCTTGCAAGACCCCAGCTGAGAAGAAGTCTTTGTGGTTTATTTTATTATGCCAGTGGACTTCATCTTCCAGCAATCCCACACTGGTAGGTCTAACATCTACACACGCCCGCTACACACCTCACCCCATGCCTGGCACTTTACACTGGCATGAAGGCCTCCTTCAGCCATGACTTATTGCTGCAGAATCTGCTGCACAGACATCTTTGGCTCCTTGTTTTCCAGCACCCTCTCCACCCTTTTCCCAACTGTACACAAACTCCCCACCTTAAGTGCCTAAGACAGCAAAAATAAACCTTTGGTAACCCACAGCATGCTAGAACCCCTCTTATGTGCCCCATATAGTAATAATGCCCTCAAAACATTAATAGTGCACACTTTAGGCCTCACATAGTAAAACAGCTCCCAAAAAGTAATATTGCTCTTCACAGTAGTAGTGATCTTAGTACTTTACATAGTTATGGAGTCCACATGCAGCAATATGGTTCCATCTGTGCCCCCCACACAAATGCCTTTTTTGCCCACTATACATTATTGCCTTCCTTCGGTTGCTTGCACAGCAATAATGGCTACCTTTGTCCCAATTTAGGCCCCACATACAGTAACAATATTCTCTTTATGTGCCTTTAAAAAGTACTCCTCTTTAGTGCCCAACATAGCAATGTTTTTGTGCGCACTCTCCTTAATAGTGTTCTCTTTAAACCATTGCAAGTAAAAAAAAAAAATAACTGGTCCCCTTCCTGCTGCTTCTTGCCATGGTGGCACAATAGAGGCAACATGATGCAGGTGGTATGCAATGAGATGCAGATGTCCTCAGTGTGCCCATGGCCTCTTTTAGGCCACAGGACAAAAGGATCTGGCCATGTGTTCTGCATGCTCTGCGTTAGATTATATTACTGGCAGGACAATATTCCACTCTGCTCATGGTGAATGACCATGACCATTAAGCCACTGTACAGTGGTTTTAGTGGTGCTAAAAAGGGAAGAAAAAGGGGAAGGTAAACAAGATAAGGCACAGATCTTGTGTAGCAAAGAAAGATCCAAAAGGTGATCTAGCCTCTAATAATAACTGCTCACCTGTTGGAGTTGTACAAATGTAGCTACAACTAATAATGTAACATCTAGAAGTTTACAGATAGGTAGAAGGTAAGTTGCAGTCAGTCTTCGCTGACTTTCTTGCACCTCTGAGGAGTCTGGAAAAAATACTAAAAATATTTTTTTGATTAAGAAGAGAAAACCAATATGGGCTTTGTTACCTAATTTAAGATAAAACATATCCAGAGGTGCACTCTTGTGGTAAGAGGTGAAGCCTTATAACAATAGGCAATAGGAAAATTTGTGCTGTTTAAGGGGAATGTGTTATCAAAAAATTACATTGCTTAACTCATGTTTTAAGAATTTTTGGGTTTGTTTTTAATTTTCAATATAGCTTTCAATATTTTTAAAAAATTATTAAGTTCTTTACTTTTCACTTTGGCCCCTTGGCCTAATAATAGTCTGACACTTCGTATTCTGTAGAGAAAGATCCTTAGTAGTCTGCTCATTATCAGCACAAGCAGTATTACACTGAAAAGAGACACCAGTGTGTATAGATAACAAAGGATCCACCAGTCACAATAGAAGATAGTCACAGTTTATCCTCTCCCCCCCCTAACGTCTTCCCAGGACACAGAGCATGCCTAGAAAACTCTGCTATAAAAGTCAATGGGACTGATCCTGTTCACAGGCTCCTATGTCTATGAAGCTGCTGTAAAGTATTTCTTCAAGTGCTGCTAAAGGTAGTGCAGGCAAGAAAGCTGTCCCCACAATCATAAACAGACTACTGAATTGAGAATCTACAATTAGAAAATAAAAATGGCTAAGAAGAAAATAATATGTATCAATATCTGGTTTTAATTAGTAAAAAAAAAAAGACGACAGATTCCTTTTAAGAGAAGAAATAATTTTTATAGGCTAAAGTAAAATTTATAATTTTGCCTATTTTTTAACACTTACTGTACATATACATTTACATATATACACAAATAACCTTGTATGTATTCAGACCCCTTTAAATTTTTCACTCTTTCATTGCACCCATTTGGTAAGATCCAAAAAGTTAATTTTTTGGTTCATTAATGTACACTCTGCACCCCATCTTGAAAGAAAAAAAACAGAAATGTAGATATTTTTGCAAATTTATTAAACAAGAAAAACCACAAATATCACATGTTCATAAGTATCCAGACCATTTGCTCAGTATTGAGTAGAAGAACCATTTTGAGCTAGTACAACTATGAGTCTTCTTGGGAAGCTTTTCACACCTGGATTTGGGAATCCTCTGTCATTCTTCCTTTCAGATCCTCTCCAGTTCCTTCAGGCTGGATAGTGAACGTTGGTGGACAGCCATTTTCAAGTCTCTCCAAAGATGCTCAATTGGGTATAGGTCAGGGCTTTGGCTGGGCCAGTCAAGAATGGGCACAGAGTTGTTCTGAAGCAACTGCTTTCTCATTTTAGCTGTGCGCTCAGGGTCTTTGTCTTGTTGGAAGAAGAACCTTCGGCCCAGCCTGAGCTCCAGAGCACTCTGGAAGAGGTTTTCATCCAGGATATCTCTGTACTTAGCCGCATTCATCTTTCCTTCAATTGCAACCAGTCATCATGTCCCTGCAGCTGAAAAATACCCCCATAGCATGATGCTGCCACCACCATGTTTCATTGTTGGGATTGTATTGGGCAGGTGATGAGCAGTGCCTGGTTTTCTCCACATATACCACTTACAATTGTGAGCGTAATATCTATAGTTTTATATTGATATGATTTGTATATACTCTTTGTGTGCCTTTCATCAAAGTTTGAAACACTCAGGTCTTTGGAATGTTAATAGACATGCCCCCACCCCATTCTCCAATGATTGGCAAACACTATGGCTGGAGGTATTGCCTAATTGATTAACAAGGTTTCTTTGTTTTCAGTAGATCAGTAAGAGGTGGGTCCATATTTAAATGTAAACTTTAAAACAACGGTATAGAAATAGTTATGTTTTAAAGTGATTGAGCTAAATGATATTCCTCTACAGAAGGGGGCTATAAAAAACCATGTATTGCAGGTAGGAATGGTGCAGATATTCTTGAGCATATTCAATGATGTTATATGCTGCTGTGTTTGTTCCAAGGCTGCATTGAATAAAATTCCGGCTATTTTTACAAATGATTTTTTAATTTGAAAAACGATCATAATCTGAAAAGCTTTATTATAGCTACGGACAAACAAAATGGCGCCATGTGGTCTCAGAAATGTTGATTTGGCATCGGACTAATACGAGATGAACAATACTTGAAAAGCAGCGAATAAAAAGATGGCATCAAATCAAAAAAAAAAGAAGAATATATTTTATATTGCTTATTTATATCATATTCTGTTCTTCAAGTATGGCTTCTCTGTCGGTGTCTTTTCCCAGATCACTATAGAATCTGACTAGACCTTGATAAAATATCAAAGAAATGATGTGATCATGGTTCACTACTATGTATATAAATGTGTGCTGTTTGGATAATGAACAGTTGACAGGAATTGATTGATGTGGACACAATTGAATATAACATATAAGAAAAATAGGAGGAGAGTCTGAAAGGGAGTGTATGCAGTTGATTTATGAGACACGTATGAGGCTCTTGTTGATGAGGCACCCAAGTGAAAGGAAAATATATCAAGTATATAAGTGAATTGTATGATATCGAAATTTGTGGCTTTGTGTGAGCTTTACTTTTGTGAAAGGTCAAAAGGTCTCATGGCTGCAGTGTCCTTTGCTGGCGTTAGAACAAAGGAAATTCATGTGGGAGGGGAGTGCTTCCCTCCGATGAATGATTTCTAGTGAGTGTGTGACTCTGCTCGTTATGACGTAGCATATAGTGGTTATTGCCGGAAAAATAGTGAAGTTTAGAGAAAATTCTTTCTGTCCGTTGGTTTGAGACATGAATGAGATGGTTTAGATTTTTTAATCTAAACCATCAGAGGTTACGATATTAACTAATTTATTTTAATATTTAGAGATGTGAATGAGTGGTTTAGATTTATTTTTTTAATCTAGCCATCAGAGGTACGTTACTAAATAGTTTGTTTAATTGTTGGGATTGAACGAGTGGATTACGAATTTTTAATCTAGTTCATCTCAGAGGTACGATACTAACTAATTTGTTGTATTAGTTTAGGAACTTGAATGAGTGGTTTAGAATATTAAAAATTAACCCACATCAGAAAATTAGGCTAAACTAATCAGTGTGACGGACACTGTAGAATTTGGAACGTGTAAGGTGTGTACTGTTGGGCAGTGAAATAAATTATTCTAACTGAAAAATTGTAGAGGAAAGGCAGAAAGTGTTAGAAACTGTTGGAAAATTGTAATGGTAAAATGTTGGACGTTTGAAAGTAGAAAATGATGGAAAGTCTTCATATAAGTGTGGAGGTTTTAGTTGTCACATGTATATAATGGTTTAATGAAGGTATGATGCCATGTGAGATGAAGAATGCAGTGATGAACAAGGTTATTTCCTCCATTTCTGTGACTTTGGGATCTATTAGTGCCACAGCAGCAGCAGCTCTGATTTCAGTAAGGGAGGGGGGGAAGGGCTCAAACTCCAGATGATGTGAGACTCTATTGTGTGTTTTTTTCCACTTACTCGTTGATTACTTGCACTTATCTGTGTTGAACTATTGATGAATTTTTAGTTGCTTTGGTTGTAAATACAGAATTAGTTATATTGGTGTTATAAGTTGCACAAAGTGATATCCTCTTAAATTTGGTTGAAGTTGAAAGTAAAAATAAGTCCCACGTGGCAAATTATAAAGAGCTTATTTTATATGAAGCAAATAAATTGGGGATTGTGAATAAGTTGTCAAAATTTTGAAATATTTCTAAGGTTTAACCCTTTTTATTTTACAAGGAATGTTACTTACTGTTTTTTCCCAAATGTTTCTTTTAGTGGAGAGGAAGACAAATTAATATATTACCCTTGTGTTCCTTTGTAGGAATGAGGATGATATTTTTACTTATTGTTTTATTTGATTTGAAGTATAAGACTTAAAGTCTAGGGATATTTTAATTTCGCATCATTGCCATTGTTTGCTTTTTGTGGCATGTTATTTTGTTTTTGTTTTATTGTTTCTTTCATTTTGTTTAGTCTGAAGTTTTTTGTGTTGTATGTGTGGCAATGTATGAAGGAATTTGTTTTCTTTTGTTTGTTTTATGTTAATTTGTGGTTACTTCTTTGTGTCTGGTAACTTTTTCGTTTGTCGTCTTGTTATATGTAAAGCATGTAGTCATACATGATGTGTACAAGCTGGTGTGCTTTTTACAACTGATGTAGATAGGAGGGTACATGCTGCCAGATCAGGGGGGGGCCTAAGGGAAAAGAGCGAATAGCTTGTTAGATCTTCCAGAAACAGATCCAGTTGTGAATGGTCACAGTTTAGTTTTCTGTAGAGAAAAAGATTAGTTAGTCTTCTCTTCCTTTGTTTTTTTGTTGTTGTAGAATGTATTACAGATACTTAACATTTACCTGAGAGGCTTACTACTTAAACGAACCAATAAGATCTAAGCAATTCTGTCCCTCAGTGCTGTAACAGTGGATATCACCTGAATTTATGGACAGTATTATACAATGGGATGACTAATCTGGCCAGTGACAGCGAAAATTGTGAGGGACTGCCTGCATATATGCTGTTTTGTTTTTGTTTCTTTTAGCTGATTTGAGGCCTGAGTCTCAATGGACAAGTTTACAGTTTTTTGTAGACAAGGTTACCTTTAGGACCACTGCTTGTCAGCTGGTGCCAGGCACCTGACCTTGAGACGAAAAACAATCTTTACAGGACTGACTTTGGCGAGTCTAGAGCAATCAGGATATTCTGGGTTTTATATAATATTGTTAATTATTTTTTATATGATCGCTTGTTTGCTTATACGCTCTGTATGAGTGTTTGGCTACACAGCCATTCTGTAGCTGTTAGAGGAGGCACTTAAAACAAATTCCAAAATCTGAAGTGGTTTAATTTCCTCTACACCTGCCCTGGGCACACCTGACTATGAACAAGCTGTTCTAGCTGTTTCTGCAGAGATGGCTGGTCACGCCACGGCAGGCCTTACACAGTCACATGGTACACAGCAGAGACCGAGATATATCAGCTAGATTAAATCCAGTGGCGAGAGGAACCCCTTATGTGTTACAAGTAGACAACTGTAGTACAAGTACTTATACATAAAGTCTTCAGAGGTTTGTACTGCGATTTCCGTAACAATACATACTTTTGTTGTACATGGTATTATTTGATGCAACTATGACATATCTCTATGGCCTGTTAGCTACCCCTGCAGAGTGTGTTACTGATGTCAAGTGTTTTCACTGACTTAGTGTAGACCTTGAACTCTACCTACACTCTGTTACCCTAGAACTTAGACCAAAGGGGGAAGAAGTAGATGTAAAGATTGAGGAAAATTATGCTTGTATTGGTCCTTAATGCACCAAGAATATAGGATTTAACCCATGTGAAGGTATCTTACCAATCACTAATTAACCTTTGAGGTTTAACCAGGCACTGGGATATACAGCAGGTGATCACATAGGATATACGGTGGTCACGCAAAATAAGGTAATAAAAGTTGAAACACTTCCTCCTCAATTTGACCACGGAAGGTGAGTTGAGGCACTCACAGAGCATGGCAGCGCCGAGGGTAGGGACTACAAACATGACTCACCGTATGTCCATTCCAAGGAGTGCAAATTTTCACTTGTTGGCGTTAGCTCTCTTTTTCGGTTGGCCTGAAGTTCCCAAACAGAAAGCAGCAGAAAAAGTGCCCCAAAAAAGTCTTTTAGGTGGTTGATTTTTGGCTACCAAGAGGCAATAGAGAGTGATAGAGGAACACCTTCACAGGAGAGTCATGAAAGAAGAGACGGGTGCCTTAGGTATAGATCAGGCTGTCTGTAATGGGTTGACGCAGCGGTCCGTGGTAGGACTGAGGTTTGCACCCGCGTTCCCGCGGCGGGTTACCCGGCGGGGACGTGCGGGTCCACGCGGACCGCACTGTCGGTCGTGGCGCCAGCCCGTTCACCATCCACTTACTGCTCGCGCCATGTTTCCGGTCCTTCATTACACATCGCCGGCCGGACATGCGACATGCGCAGCCCCTAGCGCCTGCTCGTTCATGTTCATTTAAAGGGACAGTTGCGCCGGTAAGTTGGGTAATTTGCCGGGCCGCTTGTCCCGTATATAAGGTTTTTGCTACCACGTCGCTTCCCTCTGTGGATCTATGTTGCCTAGTGCCTTAGCTAAAGCGTTCCTAAGTATGTTTCGCCCTTCCGTTGTACCAGACTCTTGCTACGATTTTCCCGACTCGAACCTCTGCGCTATGAACTGACCTTCCTGCTTGTCCCACGACACGAATCCAGTTGCCGTCCTGCCTGACCTTATGCCTGCCCAGGACTGACGATTCCTCCGGTACTACCGATTTGTACCTCGCTTGCACTCGGCCTGCAACCGCAAAGCAAAGTCACGTCTAGGGGGGAGACCTGGTAGCCTCACGCCGCAGCAAGTCCATCCCGCTTTTGCGGTGTGCGGGCTCTGGTGAAAAAAGGGGGGGGCTACTTAGATCCGTTTCTTGGCGTGGCTTAACTTTCATAGCTTTGCGGTGGTCCGGCGGATCCACTACCCAGCCGTTACACAGGCCTTTCACGTTCTCTACCATCTTCAGAGAAAAGGGAAAAATAGAACAGTTAAATGAAAAAAACAGGGAAGCCATGGTCAGAGTGTTTTGCCATCTAGGTTTTGTTTCGTCTGTGTACACCTTGAGGAAAATGTCGAAACGGTCTCCCCTATGAGATTATGGTTGGTACTCCCCCAAGACAGGACCATATTTCCCTCATGTTTTACTCATACAGCATAAAAGTATGACAGGATATGTACAGATCCGGCAGAAACACATTAAAGCAGTACATAAACAAGTTTTTGATTCTATTCCAGAAATGAACAGTGACCTGAGTAGCCACTACCTTGAACTGAGTGATTATTGGGTGGTCCTTGAAGACACGATGGAGATGGAGCCTTGAGCCTATCATTACGACGGTCCCTTCAAGTTCTGCTGAAACTGAGACTTTGATGAAAACTAGAGGGAAGAACAACTGGAGTCCACACCAGCCATTCGAGAGAATCACTCCGTCCCGTGATTAGAAAGATGAAAGATGCTGATAAGTTCCTGAAACATCATTAACTATCATGATTATTGTTGAAAATATGTGCACACCCCCAGCAAGTGCTAAGGACTATGGCCTTATCTAGTAATTCTGGTAACCTGGATGAACTGTTCAATGTTTACTACCCCTAAAAACCTACAGCTACTAATTTCAAATCTGGACTAATTATTGAACATCATCTGAAAGTAACTCTTACTCCTATCTGGATGGACACTACTCCCCCAACTTTTTTTTTTTTATGTTAACCTCACAACACATCAGAGAGGGTCAGAGAGTCAATGTGATTATATAGGAGGGTTGGGAATATAAGAGTACCAGTACCATTTGAAAATGAGGAGCTCCTGACGTTGAAAGTGTTTTGTCAATAGGAGAAGGCCTCATTTGTGATTAATGTGTGATTTATGTTGTGTAGGAGCTACTTGTTTAGTAATAGATACTCATAGATTTAAAATGGGAAGAGAGTAAATATTTTCCTTTTAAAAGATGTGACAAGTGTTTCTGCATTTGGAAATGGGACTTTTAGTAATCAGGTCCTCAAGATAATGGTGATGATAACTTCGTATGTAGTTTGGAATACAGTTAAGGAACATTCTGTGGATAGTAAAAGGAGATGTTGTATATTAGAATTGGATCCTTTGTAATGATGTAATCTATTTACATGAAGTTCACACATCAGAAAGATCTACAGCAGACATGATTATGCTGATATAAGTGGATTCTTTTGGAGTAGAAAGTACATGCATAATAGTAGGCTGTCACATTTACCTTCTTAGTCCCCGATAAGGATGTAGATATAAACAAGATTCCCAGGATACACTGTATAAAAGGACAGCAGATAGCAAGACCCAGAAAATGGGGAAAATTCATTTAGTTTCATAAGTATAATTTACTTTATTTTTATACTGATCAGTAGGAAATTTAGGCAAATAAGGGCATTTAAAAATAAGGGTTTTTTGAAAGAGCTGAGTGCATGTATGGTTGAGAAAGAAAAAACCAAGTGAGAAAGGCCTCATTATGGGGTCGGTGATATGTTATAATTTTAAATTAGCACATTGGTTTAGAGGCCTAAGTGGTTGTCTGATAGGGAAATTACAGATGGGTTTACAAGGTGTTACTGCTCATAAGAATGTGTGTGTATTAAATGTTCCGTGCATGTTAGGAAACTAAAGAGAAGTAGTATATCTTGTTGTGACTTGTGAGAATATAATATTTCTCTCCAGGGCATAAAACGTAACTCATATGATAGATCTGAGCTTTAATATGTGTAAGTGATCTTTTTCCTGAGGAATCCAGCATTAGTGTAGGTAGGGAATAAGAAGTATGTTAATAGGAAGTCTGGCAATGCAGGTTAGCTGCATGAGAAGTTGTACTCAGAAAAACTAAAGACAGAATCTGATCACACATATCGGCTCAAAGGGGGAAGAATTGTGAGCGTAATATCTATAGTTTTATTAATTGATTGATTTGTATATACTCTTTGTGTGCTTTTCATCAAAGTTTTGAAAACTCAGTCTTTGGAATGTTAATGACATGCCCCCACCCCCTCCTCCATGATTTGGAAACCACTATGTGCCTGGAGGTATAGCCCTATTGAATTAACAAGGTTTCTTTGTTTCAGTAGACTCAGTAAGAGGTGGGTCCATATTTAAATGTAAACTTTAAAACCAACGTATAGGAAATAGTTATGTTTTAAAGTGATTGGCTAAATGTATTCTTACAGAAGGGGGCTATAAAAACCATGAATTGCAGTAGGATGGGCAGATATTCTTGAGCATATTCAATGATGTTATATATGCTGTGTGTCTCACAATGCTTGCATTGAATAAATTCCGGCTATTTTTACCTCCAAATGATTTTTTAATTTGAAAACCTGATCAACATCTGAAAAGCTTTATTAAGCTACGACAAAATGGCGCCCAATGTGGGGCTCAGAAAATTGACACAATTAATACCAAAAAGTTCAATCTTCATCTCATCAGACCAGAGAATATTTTTTTTCATTGTCTGGGAGTCCTTCATGTGTTTTTTTGCAAACTGTATTTCAATTTTCTATATGGCAGTTGAAATGAAAACAACCGGACTTCACCACCATAAACGAAATCCTCCTTTTTTCATTATAACACTTTACACTCACCGGCCACTTTATTAGGTACACCTGTCCAACTGCTCGTTAACACTTAATTTCTAATCAGCCAATCACATGGCGGCAACTCAGTGCATTTAGCATGTAGACATGGTCAAGACAATCTCTGCAGTTCAAACCGAGCATCAGTATGGGGAAGAAAGGTGAGTTGAGTGCCTTTGAACGTGGCATGGTTGTTGGTGCCAGAAGGGCTGGTCTGAGTATTTCAGAAACTGCTGATCTCCTGGGATTTTCACGCACAACCATCTCTAGGGTTTACAGAGAATGGTCCGAAAAAGAAAAAACATCCAGTGAGCGGCAGTCCTGTGGGCGGAAATGCCTTGTTGATGCCAGAGGTCAAAGGAGAATGGGCAGACTGGTTCGAGCTGATAGAAAGGCAACAGTGACTCAAATAGCCACCGTTACAACCAGGTAGGCAGAAGAGCATCTCTGAACGCACAGTACGGCGAACTTTGAGGCAGATGGGCTCACAGCAGCAGAAGACCACACCGGGTGCCACTCCTTTCAGCTAAGAACAGGAAACTGAGGCTCCAATTTGCCCAAGCTCATCGAAATTGGACAGTAGAAGATTGGAAAAACGTTGCCTGGTCTGATGAGTCTCGATTTCTGCTGCGACATTCGGATGGTAGGGTCAGAATTTGGCGTCAACAACATGAAAGCATGGATCCATCCTGCCTTGTATCAACGGTTCAGGCTGGTGGTGGTGGTGTCATGGTGTGGGGAATATTTTCTTGGCACTCTTTGGGCCCCTTGGTACCAATTGAGCATCGTTGCAACACCTAGTGGAATCTATGCCACGAAGAATTGAGGCAGTTCTGAAGGCAAAAGGGGGTCCAACCCGTTACTAGCATGGTGTACCTAATAAAGTGGCCGGTGAGTGTATACACACTTTAAGGCAAACACATCATATTGTGAAAACATTTCAAACATTTATTCTTCCTTTCCATGAGTAATAAAGTTAAAACAACATACTTCTATTAATAGAATGTCTCTAGTTTCCTCAAAAGCATGAAATGCAAGGTCCATGGAAATCCATATAGTGAGGTTACTACCATGTAGTCAGGTTGCTACAGAGCAAGTGGGGCAACACACACCTACCTGTTTGACACGACATTTCGAAAGGACTACGCCTTTCTTTCTCAACCGTGTGAGAACGAGTAGAGACCATCTATTTATAGACATACCATTTCAGATAGTTAAAAACAGGCATATTGCAAAATACATTAAAAACAAAGGATTACAGAAATACATTTAAGTTGAAATTCTCATTCAAGCTTTTCGGAGACAATGTATCTAATTTAAACATCCATTTTGCTTCTTTACGTAACAAACATGTTTCTATGGGATACCCTTATATGTATTCCACCTGTTTTAATATACACCAACGAAGTTCTGAGATTCCATGGTTCTCTTAAAAAAAATGTCAGCAACGGTACTTTCACCACACTTTCTTTGAGATCATAGGCCCCTGGATTTGAAGCTGTAAGAGACAGAGACACAGCTCAAGTCTGCTAAAGTCTGTACTGAGAAAACCCTTTTAATGGTCACGGAAATAACTTGAAACTGACAAAAGTAATAATAAATTAAAATTTATTTTAATAAAAATCAGACATTACTTTTGAATTCAGTGGACTTTATTGCAGATGAATACAGTCCAAGAATAAACATAAAAAAGCAGGTCAGTGGATCCTTGGGGACGTAAAGGACGTGAGGGGCGGAACAAAGGTCCAAAAACAAATGGCAAACAGCAGGCAGGGGACAGCAACAGATGGCAAGCAAATAAGTGCAGCCAACAAGCAGAGGTCAGAGCACTTGTCCTCGGACAGGCAGAAGTGGCACTGGGACCAAGACAGGCAGACGTGGCACTAAGCCCCAGACAGGCAGATGTGGCACTGGGTCCCGGACAGGCAGACGTGGCACTGGGCCCCGGATAGGCAGATATGGCACTGGTCCCCAGATCATCAGCAGATGTGGCAGCGGGCACCGAATAATCAGCAGACGTGGCAACAGGTACCATGTCATCAGCAGACATGGCCGTGGTCACCGGATCAGCAGCAGACATGGCAGCGGTCACCGGATCTTCAGCAGACGTGATAGTGGGCCTTGGATCATTAGCAGATCTGGTAGCGGGCCTTGTATCATTAGCAGATCTGGCAGCGGGCCCCGGATCATCAGACAAAAATTTTGGTGCAGCCATCCTGAAGGCCTCAGTTGTCGCCCTAAGTCGCTTGGCCAGGTTATTCAGGTCCACACATAAACCCGGACAGGCCTTACATTCCTTGGATTCATGAGTGGCCTGAGATTATGTAACGTATACTTCAGTGGACTTTATTGCAGATGAATACAGACCTGTGGACTGTCCAAGAATAAATGTAAAAAAACAGAGGAGTGGATCCTTGGGCACACAGCAGGCAGGGGACAGCAATGAATGTTAAGCAACTAAATTCAGCCAACAGGCAGAGATCAGGTCCAGGCAGGAACAAACACACAGGCCAGATTATTATTATTATCATTTATTTTAAAGCGCCATTGATTCCATGGCGCTATACATTTGAGGGGGTTACATACATAATATGTCAAATGAGTACAATAATAACGATGAATGACTTACAACTGGCACAACAGAGGGAGAGGGGACCCTGCCCGTGGGGGCTTACAATCTACAAGGAGGAGGGAAGAGACAGGAGGTGAGGGGCAGACATGTTTGTGGGGTAGTACAGTGGCAGCAGGGTTATTGAAGGTTATAGGCAATCCTGAAGAAATGGGTTTTCAGGTTGCTTTTGAAGCTGGTGAGAGTGGAAGAGAGTCTGATGTGTTGGGTCAGTGCGTTCCAGAGTGTGAGGGAAACACGTGAGAAGTGTTGGAGACGGTTATGTGAGGAGCTGATAAGAGGAGAACAGAGAAGAAGGTCATGTGAGAAGCGGAGATTTCTTGAGCGGGATATCTGGAGATTAAGGCAGAGATGTATGGAGGGGAGAGGTTATGGAGAGCCTTGTAAGTCAGGGTTAGCAACTTGGAATGAATTCGCTGGGCAGTTGGTAGCCAGTGAAGGGATTGGTAGAAGGGAGAGGCAGACGGGTAAGACGGGCAGCAGAGTTGAGAATGGTTTGAAGGGGAGCAAGAGTGTTAGATGGGAGGCCACAGAGAAGGATGTTGCAGTAGTCTAGGCGGGAGATGACAAGGGCGTGGACGAGCATTTTTGTGGTGTCGAAGTTGAGGAATGAGCGGATGCGAGAGATATTTTTCAGGTGGAAGCGACAGACAGAGGTGAGGGTTTAGATGTGTGGTTTGAAGGACAGAACAGAGTCGAGGATTACCCCAAGGCAGCAGACTTGCAGAACAGGTGAGAGTGTACAGCCGTTGACAGTGATAGAGAGATCAGGTGGAGGGATGGATGGGGACCGTGGAAAGATGATGAATTCTGTTTTCTCTACATTTAGTTTTAGGAGACGGGAGGAGAAAAAGGAGGAAATGGACGATAGACAGTCTGGGATCCGGGAGAGAAGAGAGGTGACATCTGGGCCAGAGATGTAGAGTTGTGTGTCGTCAGCATATAGATGGTAGTGAAAGCCATGTGAAGCTATGAGCTGACCCAGACCAAGAGTGTAGATAGAAATGAGTAAAGGACCCAGGACTGACCCCTGGGGGACACCAACAGAGAGTGGCCGGGGGGGAGGAGGTGGAGCGAGAATGAGAGACGCTGAATGTCCGATCAGAGAGGTACGAGGAGATCAAGGAAAGTGCCAAGTCCGTGATGCCGAGGGAGGAGAGGATGTGTAGCAGGAGGGACTGGTCGACAGTGTTAAAGGCAGAGGACAGGTCTAGAAAGAGAATAACAGAGTGATGGCGTGAGGCATTAGCAGTTGCTAGGTCATTGGTGACCTTGGTTAGGGCGGTTTCAGTAGAGTGGTGGGGGTCGGAAACCAGATTGTAGTGGGTCAAGAAGAGAGTTGGAGGAGAGGTGGGAGGACAGTTGAAGATTGACGTGTTGCTCGAGGAGTTTGGAGGCAAAAGGGAGCAGTGAGATGGGGCGATAGTTGGACAGAGGGGGGATCAAGGGATGATTTTTTAAGGATGGGAGTGATAGTAGCATGTTTAAAGGAGGAAGGGAAGATGCCAGAGGTTAGCGATAAGTTGAAAAGATGGGTGAGGGCTGGGATGAAAGCAGCACTAAGGTCTGGGATAAGGTGTGATGGCAGTGGGTCAAGATTACAGGTGGTGAGGTTAGATTTGGACAGTAGAGAGGAAAGATTATCATGTGTTAGAGTGGGGAAACAAGTTAAGGGGGAAAGAGCATTGTGCAGATATAGAGGAAGGCGCTGGGGACTGGGGGCTGAAGCTTTCTCTGATAAGGTTGATCTTGTGTAGGAAGTGAATGGCAAAGTCGTCTGCTGAAAGGAGAGAGGGTGGAGGAGGTGCTGGTGGGCGCAGGAGAGGGTTAAAGGTGTTGAATAGTTGTCTGGGGTTGTGAGACAGAGAGGATATCAGATTGGTGAAGTAATCCTGTTTGGCTAGGGTGAGTGCGGATTTAAACGTGTGTAATGATTGTTTGTATAAGGCAAAGTCATCGGTGGAGCGAGTTTTCTTCCAGCAGCGTTCTGCAATTCTGGAAGCTCGTCTCAGCTGTTTACTGGAGTGTGCGTGCCAGGGGTGTCGGGTTATTGTGCGGGTTCTGTTGTGTGTGAGGGGAGCGACTGAGTCAAGGATGGTGGTTATTGTGTGGTTGTAGAAAGTGGTGGCTGCGTCTGGGTCATTAAATGAGGAGATAGTAGAAAGAGGTGTACGAGAGTCAGAGAGAGTGCGATGGTTGAGGTTTTGTAAGTTCCTGTTGGGGTGCACTAGATGTGGGACAGGAGGAGCCGGTAGGGTGGAGATGGTGGAGAAGATAAGCAGATAGTGGTTAGATATGGGGTGGGAGGAGTTAGAGAAGTCAGAGGCAGGTGAAGATGAGGTCCATTGTGTGTCCATCTTTATGAGTGGCTCCAGAGGTCCACTGGGATAGGTCAAAGGAAGAAGAGAGTGAAAGGAGTTTGTTGGAAGCCGAGTGGGGGGTGTCGATTGGGATGTTGAAGTCTCCCATGATAATAGTAGGGATGTCAGTGGAAAGAAAATGGACAAGCCAGGAAGCAAAGTGGTCAAGGAAGGCAGTGACAGGGCCCGGTGGTCGGTAGACAACAGCCACTTGGAGGTTGGAGGGAGTGTAGATGCGGACAGAGTGCACCTCAAAGGAGGAGAGTGTGAGGGAAGGCAGAGGTGGAGTGGGGACAAAGGAACAGGTGTCAGACAGGAGGAGGCCAACACCTCCGCCATGCTTGTTACCAGGGCGAGGGGTGTGGGTAAGTTGGAGACCGCCAAAGGAGAGCGTGGCAGGGGAGGCTGTGTCAGAGAGTGTAAGCCATGTTTCCGTCAGACCAAGGAAGAGTAAGTTCCGAGAGTTGAACAAGTCATGTATGTAGGAGAGTTTATTGCATACAGACCATGCGTTCCAGAGAGCTCCAGGGAGAGGGATAGGAGGTGTAGGGGTCAGAGGGATGTGCTTCAGGTTGAAGGGGTTAACGGAATTTGTAGTGGCGAGTCTTTTAGAAAAGGCAGAGACAGTGGTGGGAATGTGTTGAGGGGGGCCGTGGGTTAGGGGATATGTCCCCAGCAGCCAGGAGCAGCAGAGAGAGAGTGAGCAGGTGGGAGTAAGATAGACTGTAGTTTGGCAGCTTTTGTTTGGTGCGGAAGGCATTAACAGTGGGGAAGAGGTTGGTGGCAGCAGACAGGTGAGAGGGTAGAATGCAGGGGGAGATGTAGAGCTCATTGCCCAGCGAGGGTGTTTGGGGTTAGGCAACTAGCATAAGGAGAGTGGAGATAGAGATAATGGAGAAAAAGAAAAGCATAGTGTGAAATAGGTTATCAAAGCTATTAGTGGGAAAAAAGAGTAGCCAGAGAAGCAATGTCAGAAGAAAGCCTGCACAGCACAACAAAATCTCAGGCCCTGAAGGAAACTATGGCCAGTGCCAAATAGGTCTCCCAGGGCGTCAGCTACGAGTGCTGAGGGAAGATTAACTATTGCCCTGCTTCAAGGCACAGCATACACTGAACATCCCCCAAGGCATGAAGTGAACACAGCACGATCCTAACAACAAACTAATGAAACTGACCTTAACAAAAATGATGGCACCCTTAAATTAATATTTTGTTGTACAACCTTTTGAGGCAATCGCTGCAAACAAATGATTTCTGTAACTCTCAATAAGACTTAATGCACTATACACAGGTATTTTGGTTTATTCTTTATAAGCAAACTGCTCCAACTTTTTCAGATTTGAAGTTAACTTTTTTATACTGCATGTTTAAGCTACTTCCACAGATGTTCAATAGGATTTATATAATAATTAGGCCAATGCTTTGCTATTAGACATTCTTTGATGCTTTTAGCTGTGTGTTTTTGGTCATTATCCTATTGGAGGACCTACAACCTATGACTGAGATCAATCTTTCTGACACTGGGCAGCACACTTAGCTCAAGAATGCCTTGAGAGTCTTTGATATTTGATTGCACCCTACCCAGATTCAAGAAACCCTGTGCCAGAAGCAGCAAAGCAGCCCAAAAATGTAATAGAGCCCCCTCCATGTTTCACAGGAGATAAAATGTTATTTTCTTTGCATGCTTCATTTTTGCTTCTGTGAACAAAGAGCTGATGGGACCTGCGAAAAAGCTCTAGTTTTTTCTCATTTCTCCAAAAGGACATTCTTCCGGAAGCTTTGTGGCAAGTCAATATGCATTTTGTCAAATTACCTTTTTATAACTTGCTTTCAACACTGGTTTTCTCCTCGGTCATCTTTCATTAAGTGCATTTTGGAAAAGACAGTAGTACGATCTGACACTCCTTTACCTTTAACATGTTTGTCAATCATTTTCTTTCTAATCTCCTGAGACATCTCTCTCTTTAGCTTTCTTCGATCCATGTACAGTGTGGTACAAAGCATGATACTAAACAGCACAATTACTACTTTTAACCTAATAAATAGACTGACTAATTGCACCAAGGAACAAAAAAAATGGTTTTTTGGTGCCTACAAATTGTTAACTTATTTTGGGTATTTGAGTGTGTATCCATTTTGTTCTGGCAGCCCTAGTTTATGAGATATTGAATACATGATTCTACATTGTTCTTTTGATTAATTTGTTTGTAAATATGTAGTGCAGATAAATATAATTGAATTTACATAGTTACATAGTTTGTTAAGCCAAAAAAAGACATACGTCCATCCAGTTCAGCCTATTTTGGTAAAGTGTTGATCCAGAGGAAGGCAAAAACCCCCATGAGGTAGAAGCCAATTGTCCTCATTTTAGGCAAAAAATTCCTTCCTGGCTCCAATCTGGCAATCAGAATAGATCCCTGGATCAACAACCCCTCTCCAGAATCCTAGTCACTATAACTTGTTATATTATTACACTCCAGAAATGCATCCAGACCTTTTTTGAACTCTGTTATTGAATTCACCATGACAATTTCCTCTGGAAGAGAGTTCCACGGTCTCACTACTCTTACAGTAAAGAATGCCTTTCTATGTTTATGTATAAACTTTCTTTCCTCAAGACGCAGAGGATGCCCTCTTGTTCTCTAAACTAAATAATCCTAATCTTGCTAATCTTTCTGGGTATTGCAGTCCACCCAGTACTTTTATTATTTTTGTTGCCCGCCTTTGTACCTGTTCAAGCTCTTCAATGTCTTTCCTGTGCACTGGTGCCCAAAACTGTACACAATATTCCATGTGTGGTGTAACCAGTGACTTGTATAATGGGAGAATAATGTTCTCAGCATGTGCATCTATGCCCCTTTTAATACACCCCGTAATCCTATTTGCCTTGGCAGCTGCAGCCTGACACTGGCTGCTACAATTAAGTTTACTGTCCACTACGATTCCCAAATCCTTCTCCATGTCACTTTTACCCAGCGTTTTTCCATTTAACATGTAATCATGTAATGGATTTTTCCTCCCCATGTGCATAACCTTGCATTTATCTGTGTTAAACCTTATCTGCCACTTCTCTGCCAAGGCCTCCAACCTATCCAGATCCCTTTGTAAAAACACATTATCCTCTATTGTGTTGATCACTTTACAGAGCTAATTTGCTCAGGTACATTCATGTTTTTGTTTGCATGTGTTCTTTAAGTGTTCTGTTTCACATGAATTTCCATCATTTCTTTAGTACAATATTGAGTGACCCCTACTTTCAGCGGCATATACTTGATAAGGTGGCAATGCAAGATCTCCAAAGCTAGGCCTGATAGGGGAAGACAGGTGTCATTTTCAGAATCAGTGTCCAAAACATTCTCAACTGTTAAGCACCAAAATGAGTGTTCCCCAGCGTTATAGGTTTGAAGACACCTATGATGCAAATTACAGGACACACCTTATTTTAATATGTCCCTATGGTCAAATTGTATATTACATTTATGCTGTAGATTACTATTTTTGTATTAGAACTTTGCTATGCCAGATTAATTTTTGCCTCTGAAGCCTGCATCTTCTATTAAACAAAACAATAATAATCTAGATCTTATAAATGTGAGCATATTCAAATACAAGAAAAGGCACAGCTGAAAATTGCATGATCTCTGCATTTTATTACCATGGATATAGCTACAAATAAACCCTTGGTTATTAGCTACGACTGCATGGGAAAGCTATAGGTGCCCGTACAAATGTAGTACTACACAGCATTTACAGAAATTAGACTGTGACCACATAATATACACCACATTTGCCAGAATGTGAGCCAGTCTTTTGAGGGGCTCGCAGTCTGACTTTATATAGGGTTCAAAGCAGGGTTCTATTTATGACTTTAATATGCCATAATAGATCACTTAAACTGAGATTGTGCAGTTGGTACAACTTTTTTAAATAACTCAAGCTGCTCATTTCAAAGACTGTAAAACATATGACAGGATTTTTCAGAATATCTAACTATGTGTCATATGGGGCCCAATTAGGATAGAGAAATTCAGTTAAATTATAGGATGGGATATGTGATGAGATGTGTTATCCACTTTGTATCTGTAACTAAAATGTACAATACCACATAAAATGCTGATGTTTCATAAATAAATACAACAGAATAAAATAATATTAAATTACCAACCACAAGTCCCACAAGTTTCTAAACCATAGGAAGCAATTAGAAAGCTTTTAAAACTGCATAATCACTTTCTACTCTGGATAATAAGTCTTATATTTCTGCAAACTGCAAATTCATCAGGATTGTGCAAGGTGCATAGTATGTCTTTAACTGAGGTTTCAAATAATCAGGAAATCGGATTTGTGGCTAGTATTTACACTGAAGAACATCTTTTTGGCAGGAAGCTATTATGTACATTAACACAATGGTTCTGATGCAAAAGAAGTAGTAAATGCATATTGGTGCTTTTAAAATTGTTGACTATGTATAGGCCTGGTGTTTTATTATGTGTAAGTAAATAAGCCTTGTTATTGATTTTAAACTGAGACCTCAACAGTTCCATGTGTCTAAACTAAAACGATTGAAGACAGAGCTGATATAAATTATTATGATGAATGATGAAATTAACAATACTACAGATCAATCATCTAAATGTAATAAGAGGCTATTACGATTTCTAATCTATTGCTTACAGTATTACCTTGGATCCATTCCTCAGTTCATTTGTCTGCACTTCTTGCCTATAGAAGTTAAATTCCACATACAAAGCTTTTCTCATTAGATGGCCCTCTCACTCCAATTATGGTAAATATGGCCCTCATTTCCCTCCTGGTATCTCCACCTTCTTTTAACTTTTAAGACGAACCCTATATTTTTAATGATGTGACAATTTCTTCCTTGACCCTTAAAAACCGCCTGACGATTCTTGACCACGGGCGGTGCAGGTCATCTGCCTGCAGCGATGCCAAAAGATGTCGCTGAAGACAGAGGGGTTTTGTGGCTCCCAGTGTTGTGACTGCGCTAGGAACAAAATACCCAGCCTCCAATACCCAGCATTTAACCCTTTTGAATTCTGCAGTCCCCCGATCCATTGGGTCATCAGAACGGTCTGTACAATCAGCCCCGGGGACCTAGAGTAGCCTTAGGGCTGTTGGTATAGCAAACCTGCGGTCAGGGCACAGTTTAATGTATTAGCATACATGACTATGCTTATTCATTACAACATGTAAAAAAAGTGTTAAATAGTTATCCCTTTGTGGGATTAAAAAAGAGGTAAAAAGACATAAAAAGTGTAAAAAAAAATTATACACAATAAAAACCCTACACATATTTGGTATCTAAACAACTGTAATAATCTGTAGAATTTATGTAACAGGTTATTTAGTGTGAAAAGTTAATGGTGTAAAAATAAAACAAAAAAAACAAAACTTTTTTATATTCATGCTGCAAAAAAAAATGTTTAAAAAATACTGCAGTAATTTATTTGCAAACTTAAACTAGGCCCCTAAAAAATTCAGCTTCTCTCACATGAAACAGGGTGGCAAAAACTAAAAAATTTAGCATGTCATTAAGTTTTTTTCAGGCCTGGTGCTTAGGGGTTAAGCTAATTGTGCCCAAAAGACCACCTTAAAATACTTGCAGCTCTGTGATTATTATTCTATGCATAAAAATGGATTTCAGTTATCTGTTCAATATGCATGGCCAAAAGACTGGACCAAACTGCTCCAAATCCGCCACATAGATAGATTGGGTGCTGCAGAATGTTTTAGACCGGGTCTCAACTCTCAACATAATGTAAGGGTTCGGTGGATTTGCTGGAACACCGCAAGCGATGATAGTTAAGCCACACCGGGGAGCGAAGTCTAAGTAGCTCCCGGTATTCACCAGAGCCCACCGCAAAGCGGGATGGACTTGCTGCGGCGTGAGGCTACCAGGTCGCTACCCCGACGTGACTTGCTTGCAATGGCGGCTGGGGTACTGCGTGGTACAGAATCATAATCCAGAGACGTAGTCTGGACAGGCAGGAGGTCAGGACGGGCGGCAGAGGTTCGTGGTCAGAGACGGGAAGACGGTCAGGGCAGGCGGCAAAAAGGCAAGGTCAGAAAACGTAGCGGAACGGACTGGTACACGGGTAATCAAACAGAACTCCAACACTCTTAAGACTCACTGAACGCACACCAACAATCTGGCAGAGAGTGCAGGGGGCGTATACCTTATATAGGACCAGCGGCCGGCAATGACTAATTACCGGTGCGCTGGCCCTTTAAATCCAGACCAGCCGTCTCGCGCGCGCCCTAAGCAGCGGGTACGCACGCGGCGGCTGGGACAGGCAGGAGCAGCGTGCCCAGGAGTGTGGACGGGTAAGTGAACAAGCGCCGGCAGGGCAGGGGGGCGGCTGCAGGAGGCGACGGCACCCGTGCCCGCCCCCATGACAGTACCCCCCCCCTTTAGGTCTCCCCCTCTTTCTACGGAATTTAAAGAGGAGGTCAGATGACAGGTTGGCCCCGGGTTCCCACGAACGCTCCTCAGGCCCGAACCCCTTCCAGTCAATAAGAAAGAACCGCTTCCCCCTCACTGTTTTCTCCGCCAGCACCTGCTTGACCTCAAAGATGTTATCAGCGTTGGCCACAGGAGAAGGCGAGACAGATCCACGGGAGAAGCGATTCAGCACCACAGGTTTGAGGAGAGAAACATGGAAGGCGGTCGGGATTCACAGAGTAGGAGGCAAGCGGAGCTTGTAGGACACTGGGTTCAGTTGCCGAAGTACAACAAAAGGGCTCTAATACTTAGGGTCTAACTTATAACTGCGCACCTTGAAACTAATAAGGCGTACGTAGGTCTTCCCAGGGGGTAGATGTTGAAGGTCCACAGGGGCCGCCGTAACTAGTCGTTCTGGAGGAATTATGTGCTGCAAAGGCGACTCCAAGCCCGCTGTGTCCGAGGATCTAGAGAGGGCGTCTGCTCTGGTGTTCTTCCCAGCTGGCCGGAAGTGAAGAAGAAATTCAAAGCGGGCGAAAAAGAGTGACCACCTGGCTTGTCGAGGATTCAGTCGTTGAGCGGACTGCAGATAAAGAAGATTTTTGTGATTGGTGAAGATATCGATGGGGTGGCGAGCCCCCTCCAGCAAGTGCCGCCATTCTTCTAGGGCTAACTTAATGGCCAGTAATTCACGATCACCGATTGTATAATTCTTTTCGGCTGGGGTGAAGGTTTTTGAGAAGAAGCCGCAAGTACGCAGTTTCCCAGAGGAGGACTTCTGAAGGAGGACAGCGCCTGCACCTACAGAGGAGGCGTCCACTTCTAGGACAAACGGACGCTGCGGGTCCGGACGAGACAGAACTGGAGCAGAAGCGAAAGCTGATTTAAGACGATGAAAAGCTTCTTGAGCTTCTGGCGGCCAGGATTTAGGGTTGGCATTTTTCTTCGTGAGGGCCACCAGCGGGGCCATGAGCGTGGAGAAGTGCGGGGCGAACTGTCTATAATAATTTGCGAACCCCAGAAAGCGTTGGATGGACCGAAGGCCCACTGGTCGAGGCCACTGTAAGACTGCTGACAGCTTTGAGGGGTCCATCTGGAGACCCTGATCCGAGACAATGTACCCCAGGAAGGGCAACGAGGTGCTTTCTAACAAGCATTTCTCCAGTTTGACATATAACTGGTGGTCACGGAGACGTTTGAGCACCTGGCGGACGTGGAGGCGGTAAGTTTCCAGATCAGGAGAGAAGATTAGGATGTCATCTAGGTAAATGATAACACAGACGTAGAGGAGATCGCGGAAGATCTCATTGACAAAATTCTGGAACACCGCCTAAGCGTTGCAGAGGCCAAATGGCATGACAAGATATTCAAAATGGCCATCTCGGGTATTAAAGGCCATCTTCCACTCGTCGCCTTCAGGGATACGAATCAAGTTGTATGCTCCCCGTAAATCCAACTTGGAAAACATTTTTGCGGCACGCAACAGCTCCGAGATCAGAGGCACGGGGGATCGATTTTTTATAGTAATTTTGTTAAGTCCCCGATAATCTATACAGGGCCGGAGAGTTCCATCTTTCTTTTCAACAAAGAAGAAGCCGGCCCCCGCAGGCGAGGAAGACGCGTATGAAGCCTTTACGCTGATTCTCCTGGATATACTCCGACATCGCCTTAGTCTCCGGGACAGAAAGAGGATAGACTCTGCCTCGGGGAGGAGTACTACCGGGTTGCAGGTCAATAGGACAGTCGAAAGGCCAGTGCAGGTGCAGAGTTTCGGCCTGCCTTTCGGAAAAGACGTCGGCTAGATCCGGGTACGGAGTGGGAAGACCCGGCAGAGGCTTCGTGGACCTTACAGAGGCGGACCGTAGAGCAGAACGGAGTACAGGGAGGCATCGCGAGTGGCACGCGGGACCCCAAAGGATAATCTGGCCCGTGTTCCAGTCGAAGGTCGGAGCATGGTCTTGCAACCAAGGGAGGCCCAGGAGGATCTCAGAAGAGGAGCGAGGCAGAACAAGAAGTTTCAGGGTCTCCTTGTGTAGGGGGCCTATCTGCAAAGTGAGGGGAGCAGTGCAGAACCGAATAGCGTCCTTTAGGCATTCACCACTGACGGAGGAGACGAACATGGGTTTCTGCAGAGGGGTCACCGGGAGACGAAATTTGGACACCAAAGCTTGGCTGACAAAATTTCCAGCGGACCCCGAATCAAGGAAGGCGGTGGCTTGAAAGGTGCTGTCCGGCGAAATTCCACAGAGTACGGGAATGGTCAGACGGGGAGAGGCCGCACTGACACCTAGGGATGCCTCTCCTGCGAGCCCTAGGTGCGAGATTTTTCCGGGCGCACCGGACAGTCCCCAATAAAGTGGCCAGAGCCGCCACAGTAGAAGCACAGCTGCCTCGGACGACGCTTTGAGTGTTCCACCTGGGTCAAGTGGTCTCTCTCGACCTGCATGGGTTCGTCCTCAGGAACCATTGGCGGAGGAAGTGGAGGTCGTTGGAAAACGGGAGGCAGACGAGGAAGCCGGTGTGGTCGGGCGATCTCCCGTTGGAGGCCTAGCTCTTGTTGTCTCTCGGCAAACCGAATACCAATTCGGGTAGCTAACCGAATCAGTTCGTCCAGAGCAGATGGCAGGTTCCGACCAGCGAGCTCATCTTTAATACGCCCAGAAAGACCATGCCAGAAGGTCGCCACCAAAGTCTCATTATTCCAGTCCAGCTCAGAGGCTAGGGTGCGGAACTGCACGGAGTACTGACCCACAGTAGAGTCGTCCTGATGGAGACAGAGCAGAGCTGCGGCAGCAGAGGAGGTACGGCCAGGTCCCTCGAAAACAGTGCGGAACCCCTGGAGGAAGGTTTGCAGATTTGCCGTCAACGGATCTCCTCGTTCCCATAGTGGAGTGGCCCAGGCCAAGGCTTCCCCCGATGAGAGGCTAATTATAAAGGCTACCTTAGCCCGCTCGGTAGGGAATTAATGCCCCAACATCTCGATGTGGATGGAGCATTGACTGATGAAGCCTCAGCACTTCTTGGGGTCTCCATCATAGCGTGAGGGAAGCGGCAGATGCAGAGATGGTCCCGATGCAGGAACAGGTAGAGCCATGGCTGCAGGAGCAACTAGTGCTGGCGTGGTGGCAGCAGCCACAGGCGGAGGTAGACGGGCCACAAGGTTCTGCATCATGGCCGCGAGCTGGTCAATACGCTGGCTCTGCTGGGCGACGGCCGTCGTGACGTCCCGGAGCTCGGGCAAGGGTACCCTGGCGGAATCCATGGCCAGATTGTACTGTAAGGGTTCGCTACCCCTGACATGACTTGCTTGCGATGGCGGTTGGGGTAATGCGTGGTACAGAATCGTAATCCAGAGACGTAGTCGGGGACAGGCAGGAGGTCAGGGCAGACAGCAGAGGTTCGTGGTCAGAAACGGGAAGACGGTCAGGGCAGGCGGCAAACAGGCAAAGTCAGGACACGTAGCGGAGTGGACTGGTACACGGGTAATCAAACGGAACTCCAACACTCTCAAGACTCACTGAATGCACGCCAACAATCTGGTGAGTGCAGGGGGCGTATACCTTTTATAGGACCAGCGGCCGGCAATGACTAATTACCGGTGCGCTGGTCCTTTAAATCCAGACCAGCCATCGCACGTGTGCCTTAAGCAGCGGGTACACGCGCGGTGGCCGGGACAGGCAGGAGCAGAGGGCACAGGAGCGTGGACGGGTAAATGGGCAGGCGGCGGGACCCGAGCAGTGAGGGGCTGGATGCGGGCAGCCGCGGCACCCGGGCCGGACCCTCTGTGGGCAGGGCGGCGGCCGCGGGAGGCGACGGCACCCGCGCCAGCCACCATGACACATAAACACATAAAAAATCAGCATACAAAAGCAAATATTAATAAAAATCTCTTTGGTACACCACTGCGCATAACAACCTAGCCATTTTTCTTTACGCAGCATGAATGGACTCTACCCATACTAAATTTGACCATTCTCATAAACTGAAACCCTTCAGACCATTCATGCCTCCAAAAAGGCAACCTGCACTTTTAGTAAAGACTCTTGTGGCAAAGCACATGGCTGTTCCCAAAACTGCTGAAAATTCTCAGCAGACCTTAGCCCATCTCCAGGCCGACCAGATACACCACCAGCAAACAGTCAGCTGCTGAAAGTCCCCTGCAGACTGAGGCATGACCGCAGTCTCAGGGAGACAGTCGAGTAGCAGATTCCTTAGCAAACCCAAGTCTATCCCCAGGCTGAGCAGATGCATCATAGCCATACATGCCAACTCTCCCATTTTTGGCGGGGGGGTCCCGCTATTTGGGGTCCCCCCCCCGCCCTCCCGGGGGAGTTGGCATTTCTCCCGCTGCCAGCAGGCGGTGGGGGTCCTTTAAATGGCCGCGGCGCCGGTGTAGCGCTGGTGAGCTACCCCGGCGCCGCCGGTCCGTTCCCACGGGCGGGTGAAGCGGGCTCAGAGTCCGCTCACCCGCCCGCGGTCTCACTGTGCGGGGAGGAGGCAGGAGGGAGCGCTCCTCTCCCTCCTCCCCCTGTATGTCCAGCGTCTGTGCGCGCGGTACACACAGTTCAGCGGCGCAGAGGAAATGACGCGTGGCTGCTCTCATTCCCCCTGCGTCGTTGAGGAGATCGGGCAGGAGCCTGGCCGGAGCTGCAGGAGCCTGGTCAGGTAAGTGGAATTTATTATTTTATTTTTATTAACTACATGGGGAGCTCTGCCTGGCTACAATGGGGGGAGGGGGGGTCTACCTGGCTGGCCACAAGGGGGGCAACTACGTGGCTGTTTACACTGGGGGAACTACCTGGCTGGCTACAATGGGGGAAACTACCTGGCTGGCTACAATGGGGGCAACTACCTGGCTGGCTACAATGGGGGCAACTACCTGGCTGGCTACGATGGGGGCAACTACCTGGCTGGCTACAATGGGGGCAACTACCTGGCTGGCTCTAAGTGGGGGCAATCTACCTGGCTGAAGGTACTAATGGGGGCAACTACCTGGCTTCTGCCACTAATGGGGCGAATTACCTGGCTGGCTACTAATGGGGGCAACTACCTGGCTGGCTACAGTGGGGGCAACTACCTGGCTGGCTACAGTGGGGGCAACTACCTGGCTGGCTACTAATGGGGGCAAATACCTGGCTGGCTACTAAGAGGGGCATCTACCTGCCTGTAAGGGGTACTACCTGGTTATGGGGGGCTACTACCTGGCTTTCTTCCAAAGCCATTATGTAGTTAGGCGGAGTGGGTGTGGTTTTTTGAAGGGGCGTGGCACACAAAAAGATGGGCGTGTCCATGCAAATTTTTGCCGCGCTTAGCGCGCCGCCCTCTTTAATCTCCTGCTTTTCCATTTTCAAAAGTTGGCAACTATGATCATAGCTAATATTGAGTTACTGAAATGTACTGAGGCATGACTACAGTCTCAGCAAGGCAGACAAGACTTTATTAGATATGTTGGCTTCATTTCAGTTGCAAACACACACAAATAAACAGTTGAACAAAACAGACCTGTGTAAAGCCGGGTAATCCTGCTGGGTACAATATCAATAAACACAGATTTCTGATGGCCTTGAAAACCCTATGCATTAGTAATTGTAATGGAAAGTACCATGCTCTTATTTCACTGGCCACAAAATCATGTAGCTTTAAAGTAAAAGGTATAAGCTATGGTCAGAAATTCCTAGGCCAGGTTTATATTTTAGATGTTATCAAGGAATGTGACTTTTGACAAGGGACCTGGGTTGTTACATTTCAAGAGGATGAGGGTCTGAGTATCCAACCTGAACATCCCCAATCACATCCAAACGTTTTTATTAAAGGATAACAACAGTTAAATATTCCTTGCCCTTTCAACCTTGTATGCCCTAATTGGCCTAATGATCTGATGGGCAGTTCAAGAAACCTGAGCCAATGACTGAGGGGATATAATATGATTTTAACAATGCAGAGACATTCACAGTGTGGGATTCAGTTTAAATCTGAAATGTGTCCCAGTTATTCCTCCTGGCCCTGACCTCTAGGAACAGAAGAGCCTCTACAATGTGTGTTAGGTGTTTTTCCGTTATTTGTCAATTCAAATTTTTAAAAGTGTGTTGCTTTTATTTATATGTTGTTTCATTTGTCTTTATGTGTATTTTTGTAAACACCTTACCTATTTGTCAGTAAAAGCGTAAAACTTTAAGAAGTTTAGTCCTTGTATGTACTAAAAGAATTCATAGCCTATGATAAAGTGTTTAATCCCGTAACTGCTATAGAGCAGTGTGTGTGGGTGTTTGGGACTTATCCCTCATATTTGATAAGTAGTGGCAGCATGTATCTGGGGTGTGTGAACTGTGTTGGTGTGCAACTTATGCTCATCTGAGTGGAATGTAAGTGCAAGACTGAGTGAATGGAGATAGGTTAACCCCTTACAGTTGCACCCACATAACATGCTCAATAGGTGTGACAGTAATTATCTCCTAACTCACAGAATATCAGTAATTTATTGTCTGATCCTGGGGCCTTTAAATGATGTTTAGTCTTCTTATCAATTGAGTTGGGAAAATGAGCTTAATTAGAGGCTTTCAAAAGAAAAACAGCTATACTCCCATTCATATGGGGCCCAGTTCCCAGCGTGTCTCTCCAGTCTCCTGTTGACACGCTGTTACTCCCAAACGGGGATGTCACTGCTGCGGCCACTGATTGGCGGCAGCGGTTATGTGCCACTAACTTACATCACCATTCGGAGCTGTTCACTTCCGAACAGCGGTCACAACGGTGACGTCCCCGTTCATAAGTGACGGCATGTCAACAGAAGACCGGTGAGATGCACCCCTGGAACTGGGCACCGGAGGAAGCCAAGCATAACTTTTTAATTATTTTACGTAGAGCCCAGGGCTATTTAAATTACCTTTAAATGAAGTAGGCAATCCCTTCAAAGCTTTTGTTATGTGCCACAAATGCTGTCTCATGTAATAGAAGAGTGAAGAAATCAGGCGATACCTTTAGGAGGCTAACTGTCACACGTCCAGGCAGGCAGCCGTCTGTTGGCATGCGGCAATGCCCAGTAAGGGTTAAACCCTCTGCTTTGGGTCCATGCCCTGGGAGAAGTGCTGCTGGGGAGCTCAGGAGTGACAGCTCTGCAGTCTCTCCCAGCAAGGGGTGTGTCGGTCGGTCCAATCGGAGGGCCCGGACGCCGCACCAATCAGCTGCTGGGGCGGTGTCCGGGAGAATCATTTAAACTGGCTCAGACCTCTCAGGCCTTGCCTGTGATAGGTTTCCCCTGTTGTTCCCTGTGACTATTTTGTATTGATTCCTTTGTTATTGACCTCGGCTTGTCTCCCGCTCGTGTTTGACCCTCGGCTTGTTTCCAGTTTATTCTTCGGTTTCTGATTGTGGCTTTGGCGTTCTCGACTGGTATCGACCCGGACCGTTTGACCTTGCGTTTTCCCTGACGGCCCTGCACTTAGCAGCGTAGGGACTGTCGTCCAGTTGGGGTCTGCCACCTAGGGCAGCACGCCAAGTAGGCAGGGACAGTGGGCTGGGTGGCAGTCAGGGCCCACTGCACCTCCTCTGACGTGACAGTATCACAGGCCGACAGTTACTGCTCTCCAAGCACTATGAACCCCATGACGGCATTGGTAGAGCAGATGCAGGGGCTCACCCAGTTGGTCCAGGATCTTGCACTGAGAGTTCAGCAGCAGGAGACCGCCCAGGGTCCCCCTCAGCCCCAGGGTCCTCCGGCATCCCTTTCCTCTGTTGTGGAACCCCCTATCCAGTTACCCGATAAGTTCTTGGGTGACAGGAGGGCGTTTCAAACGTTTAAGGAGGGTTGCCGGTTGTTTTTTGCCTCCGCCCGTGTACCTCAGGGAATGAGGAACAGAGGGTGGGGATCATCATATCCCTTCTCCAAGGGTCCCCTCAAGAGTGGGCATTTTCTTTATCACCTGACTCGCCCGAGTTATCCTCTGTGGACCAATTCTTTAACTCCTTGGGTTTACTCTTTGATGACCCCGATAGGGCGGCAGTGGCCAAAGACTCAGCTCACTTGTTTAAAACAGGGTAAGGGGGACAGTAAAAGGGTTTATTGTTTGGAGTCCGGCGTTGGTTTTATTCCTTTCAGGGTGGGAATTCCCCCGCCTCCGGGTGCAAGTTTTAGTTTGGGGGCTAGCCGACCATGTGAAGGTTTGTTGGTGGCAAAACCAACCCCCTGGCACGTGGATGATGCCTTGGCTCTGGCGGTTTGGGTTGGCCCAGACGTTTTAGGGGGAGTCGTCGGGGGAAGGCCCACTTGCCCCGTCCCGCTTTCTCCCTTGCTCCTTTCTCCCACCCCCCCTAAAACCAGCTGGACCGGAGAGCCCCTTGGGGGGAGCCCATGCAGATTGGAGCTATTCTGCGGGGGACTGCAGGATACCCTTGCCCCCTTTCAGGGGTTTCCTGCTAATTCTCCCGGGTTTGGTGGAAGGCCATTTTATCGGTGAGTGTAAAAATTGGGAAGGTAAAACCCCGGGAAAACCCCAAGGGGCCTAGGTTACCGTGGGAAGGTCCCCTAGGCTTTGGGGTTTTTCCTTGGGGTCAAAAAAATTTGGTTGCTTAAGTTAAGATTTTCAATATCTTTCCTGTCTGGTTCGGGGAGGGCCCTTTGTGGATTCGGGATCAGCCTTTTAATTTTGTGCTGTGTCATTTGGGTTAAAGCATTTGGGCCTTCCCTGGAGGCCCTTATCAGTTTTCATTTGAAGGTTTGTTGCGGAATCGTTTCTACCCCGTTGGTAAAAAGGCCCAAGATAAAAAACCTTTTGAAACCCCTGGGCTTGAGAGGGTAGGGTAGGGTCTATGCTTTATGGGGGGGTTCCCACTCTTTTTTATCATGGGGGGTTCCTGTGCGTTGGGGTTGGGGGCTGGCCCGGGCCCTTCAAAATCAAAACCCCGTGATTGACTGGGGGTTTGGGGGAAACTGGTTGGGGGGGTAAGCAGGGTTTTGTTTAAAAATTTGTCCCCCCAGTATTTTTGGGTTTAAATAGAATTTAGAGAAGATTTCCCTCCCTTTTTTCGCGATTTAAACCCTGGGGTTTTTTCCCAAAAGATCAGTTGAGCGGGTTACCCCGAAATGGCCCCTATGATTGTGAGGGGAATTTTTCCCGGGGGGTTAAAGATTAAAAGGGCAGGATTAAAATTTTTGGTCTGGCCCCAAAAAAGGGAAATTGTTTAGGGAAGAAAAATATATTGCAGAAAGTCTAAAAAAGGGGTCATATCTGCCTTCTGGGGTCCCCTTTGGGTGGGGGGTTTCTTTTTCCTTTAAAAAAAAAAAAGATGGTCCCTCCGCCCAAAGTTTTGGGACTCCCGGGGAAACCCTCAAACGGGTTAACGGAAAAAAAACCAAAAAACCTTTTCCCTTTGGTTTTCCGATCTGTTTAATCAGATCCAGGGACCCAAGGGGTTTTTTCAAAATTGGCCTGGGGGGGGGCTTTAAACCCTTATTCGGTTTTTAAAAAGGGGGGACAAATGGAAGACAGCTTTTTAAATTTCCCCCGGGAAAAGGTTTCAATTTAATTTACCTGGTTATCCCTTTTGGGGGGTTTATGAAATGTTTCCGGGGTCTTCCAAAACCCTTTGGGAAATGATGTTTTCAAAAAACTCATTGGTGTTTTTGGGCCGTTTATCTGGAGGGGACTTTTTAAATTTTACTCGCAGGATGGGTTACACATGGAAAAACTGTGCGGCTGGGGTTTTCCCAGATTTTAAAGGCCCTTTTAGTTTATTTTTTAAAATTTGGGGAAATGTGTTTTGGGGGTTTCCAGGGGGTCCCTTTTCCGGGGGTTTTATATTTTGACCCTAAATTTTTTCCCGGTTTTGGTTTCCCGGGGAAAGGGGTAAAGGAAAATTCTTGGGGGGGGTTGTCGGGCCCCCCCTGAAACCCTTTAAAAGGGGCCCTAGGTTTTTTTTAATTATTATTAAAATTTTAATTCGAAATTTTTTGTGCTCGTCCGGGCCCATTAATGATGGGGTCTAAAAAGGGGGGGTAAAATCGGGAAAATGGCAACCGGGGGGCCTTAGGGCGTTTGAAAAAACTTAACCCGTGTTTTCCCCGCCCCGGTGCGGGTTCTAGCTGACCTTTAACCAAAGCCCTTCATTGTGGGGTGGGAGCTTCGGGTTTTTGGAGCGGGGGGCAGTTCGTTAAAGGGGTCAGTTTGCTCGCTAATCCCCCATTTGTCCCTTTTCTCTGTAAGTTCTCTCCCCCCGAGAGAAATTTATGATGGGGGGGGAAACCGGAATTTTTTGGGTATTTAAGTGGGCCGTTGGGGGGGAATGGCGCCACTTCCTAAAGGGGTTCCCCAGCCCCAAAGGGCGGGGGTTTCCTAAATTTGCCCCCACAAAAACCCCTGACCTTCTTAAAAAATGCTATGAGGGGGGGAACCCTCGTCAGGCACGTTGGCCTTTATTTCTTCACTCGTTTTAAAACTTTGTGGTTCCCAAATTAGACCGGTTTTTAAGAATTTTAAAAGGTGACGCTTTTGTCAAGAATTTCTGTGCCGTCACTCATTTCGGGATGATCCGGTGCCCTTTTTTAAAACCAAAAAGAGAGGGTTTTGGTCTGGGCTTTTTCCCCCGACTTGGCCCCCGGGAAATTCAAGACCCCCCAGGAGAGGGAAAAGGGTTTGATTGTACCGTTTCTAAATTTCTTTGGGGGGGAACATGTTTGAACGGGCTTTTCGCTTGTTTTTTGGGCCCTTTAAAAATGCGCCCCCTGCCCGAACCCCCCTGTGGGAAAGCGGGGATGCAGTTTTAGGGCAGCTTTTGGGCCACTTTCTCTGCGCCCCGCATGAAGGGGTGGGCAAGGGGCGCGGTGTGGGGGGTTTTGGCGTTCCGGGGCGGACCGGCCCCTGAAAACCCCCGGGAATGTCGATCGCGAGTCGGCAAAGCGGGGCATGCGCCCGCTCGGCGCTCAAAGGGGGAAGACTATTTTATTTTGGTCTAAATGCCCCGGGGGCGGCAAATTTGAAGCAGGATGGGAAACATGCGGGAGCAGATAAAAGATCGCGACAGAAATTCCGCTCCGCTTCGGCAGCAGGAGTATGATTAAAAAAAAATGCCTTTATAAAGGCGGAAAAACAGTGTCAAAAAGAGTGAACCTCAAAAAAAAAAAAATATAAAAAAAAAAAATCACTTTCCAAAAAATCAGAGGCGCAATATCAAGAAATGGATATTTGGAAATTTCCCGGGAAATACAGTAATTTAAATTCTGAAAGCTTTTCATTGGTCGGCTAAACCCCGGGCCCTCAGAAAGGGGGACAGTGAACCATTTAAAACTATGGAGCATTGACCAATCAGAAACAACGGCGGGACAGTTCGAAAACAGTAAAAATGCAGGAAAAAAAAGGGTGATTGGTTGAGCAGGGGGGCTTGGTTCTGGCAATCAGAATAGGGCGACAAAAACCATTTAGCCCTTTGGGGAATTTTTAACCCAATAAATCCAAGGCGGGCAGTTTAAACTCAGAAAAGGAGAAAAGAGGATTGGTTAATGCGGCGGGGGCTTGGGTATCCCCGCCCCTCGAGCGCGAGGTACTTCTCCCATTGTAGTCTATGGGGAGATGGGCGCAATGCAATTCCCGGGGCTCAGGCCGTGAGGCTGGGGGTATGAATAAAAAAATCATTTTTATTAAGTGTAAAACATTTCGATAAAGGGGAAACCTTTAAAAAAATACATTAAAAAAATCCTAACAACGCGTTGTCGCCCAGACCGGGCCTACAAAGAATTGCAATAGAGAGAATTGCCGGGAAATAAGTAATTTAAAATTTTTTAAGTTTTTTTCCCTTGGGCCCGGCCCTAAAACAGCCAATCAGAAAGGAGCGAAGTGTCCCCTTAAAACTATGGAGGGAAATATTGACCAAACGAAAGGAGCGACAAAAACCCATTTTCCTATGGAGAGTTTTGACCCCAAAAACCCAACGGGCAGTTCAAATCAGTAAAATTTCAGAAAAGACTGTTGGCTGAATAGCGGTGGCCCGGCTATCCCAGCCAATCAGGCTAGCTACTTCCCCCATTGTGTTTGGGGAGAGCGGCGCATAAAAATCCGGCGCCAGCGCCGTGCGGCATAAATATTAATAAAAAAAAATCATTTTGTTTAAAAGTTAAAAAATTATCACATAAGAGCAAAAACCCCTTCTGTAAAAATAAATCGTTAAAACCCGAAAAACGTGTTTGTCGCCGGGGAGGCGCTACTAGGGAAGGCAATAGGGGAATGCCGGGAAAAAGAAATTCAAATTGTTTAAGCTCTTCTGATTGGTGCATAAACCACCCAATCGAATAGAAGCGAAGGGGCCCCCATTATATCCTATGGGGAGAATTGCCAAATCAGAATAGGGGGGGACGGGACCTTTTAAAAAACTATGGAGAAAAATTGACCATTTTATTCCAAGGCGGGAATTCAAAAATACATTTAAAAAGGCAGAAACGAGCTGATTGGTTGACTAGCGGGGGTCGCCAGCTTAGCCAATAGAGGCGGCTTTTTTTCCATAGATTTATGGGGAAAAAAAAATTCCGGCGAGTTGTGATTGGAAAAGTTAAAAGAGGCCGTTATTTGGCCCCAATGGGGAGAGCGAGCGACCCCCTAGGGGTTTTTCAAATGCAATTTGAAAAAAAATGTCTGGCCGAAAAAAAATTTTAAATAAAATTTACAGAAAGTTGTCCCTGTTATAAAAAATGAATAATAATATGGGGGGGAAACGAAAAAAAAAATTTTATTTCAATAAATTGTTTATTTTTTATTTTTTTATCCAGGTCAATAGTGGGGGTGCAACAAAAAGAAAGAAAAACAATTTAAAAATTTTTTTTCCGGCAATAAAGATTTTAGAGCGCGGCTCTCGGCGCCCAACCCGCGGAGGGATTTTAAATTATGTTTTTTGAGGTTTCAGCGCTTTTCGTAATGTTTTCCTTAAAAAAAAGATTTTTTTATTATCCCCAGCTCAGGGCTTTTGGCCGCCCAAAAAAAGCATTTGCCCCCTTCTCCATGTACGGGGAAAACTCCCAGTTTCGGTTACGTTTATTAAAAGAAATTTCAGATTCTGTATTATCTGAACATCCCGAGGGTTAGTATAGAAAAAATTTTTCCGAAAATTTTTGGGGGCCCTCTTTGTCCGGATGGGGGCCTATGTTACAGCCCGCGAATCTGTGCTCGGGGAAGGTTCCCCTTTTTGGGAAATTTGCCCTCGGCCATTTTTCGGACCGGCATGGACTCCCTCTCCATGGATTTTATGACTTTTTTCCTACATCTGGGGTAAGACGTCATTTGGGTGGTTTTAGATCGTTTTTGTAAGAGTGCCCTCTGATTCCATTAAAAAGGCATTGCCGTGGCCAAAAAACTGGCCCGGTTTTTTTATTAAAAATTCTTAAAATCTGGGGTTCCGAGAATTTTGGGTTTTCGAGGGTTCAGTTTGTTCCTGTTTTTGGGGAGTCTATGTAAGGCTCTGGGTATCACCTGTCCTTCCCTCTGCCTTTCACCCCGAAACTAAAAGGGGGACGGAGGAGTGAATCAAACAGTTACGCAGAAGCTTCTCCGATCAGCAGGGAGACTGGGTTAAATTTTCCTTTTGGCGAATTCGCAATAAAAATCGGGATAGTAGTTTTTGGGTGTGTCGCCATTTTTCTGCAAACTTTTGGCTTCCACCCTAGAACAATCATCATGGTCCGGCATTTACTTCTGATCACAGTGGGGTGGATGCTATCATTAACGATCTGTGCACAGTATGGGCCCCAAGTTCAGAAGAACTTGGTGAATGCCATGAGCATCCAAAAGGAAATAAGTGATAAGAGACGTCTTTGTTCTGGAGGTTTTTAATGTTGGGGATAAAGGTGTGGTTGTCTACCGAAATCTTCTTTCTAAAGGTCCTTCGGGTAAGTGGCACCATGCTTTGTGGGTTCCCTAAAACCATTCTGGAGCGAATTAACCCTGTGATGTACCGCTTAAAGTTACCCTCGGGTTTTCCCGGGAACATAATGTGTTCCACTGCTCTCTTCTAAAAAGTACATGCCTTCTTTTTACTCCACCTCCCAAACCTCCCCCCTCAGTTGAAGTAAGGGGGGTTGGGTATGGGGGTTGCTCAAATCGTGGATTCACGTAAAGTGCAAAACTCGTTACAGTACCTAGTGCACTGGAAGGGATATGGTCCTGAGGAGAGGTCGTGGGTTCCGGCTAGGTCCATACATGCTAAGGCCCTTATTAGGGATTCCACGAGGCTCATCCAGAGAAACCCAAACCAGGGGAGGGTCCGGTGGCCCTCCTAAAAGGGGGGGTACTGTCACATGTCCAGGCAGGCAGCCGTCTATTTTGTATGCGGAAAACGCCCGGTAAGGGTTAAACCCTCTGCTTTGGGTCCCGCCTGGGAGAAGTGCTGCTGGGGAGCTCAGGAGTGACAGCTCTGCAGCCTCTCCAGCAAGGGGTGTGTCAGTCGGTCCAATCGGAGGGCCCCGGACGCTGCACCAATCAGCTGCTGGGGCGGTGTCCGGGAGAATCATTTAAACTGGCTCAGACCTCTCAGGCCTTGCCTGTGATAGGTTTCCCTGTTTTTTCCCTGTGATTTATTTTGTATTGATTCCTTTGTTATTGACCTCGGCTTGTCTTGATTTCGATTTGTCTTCTGTTTATGTACTTCGCTCCCGCTCGTGTTTGCCCCTCGGCTTGTTTCCAGTTTATTCTTGGTTTCTGTTTGTGGCTTTGGCGTTCTCGACTGGTATCGACCGGACCTTTGGGGCCTTGCGTTTTCCCTGACAGCCCTGCACTTAGCAGCGAGGGACTGTCGTCCAGTTGGGGTCTGGCCACTGGGCAGCACGCAAGTAGGAAGGGACGTGGGTGGGGTGGCAGTCAGGGCCCACTGCACCTCCTCTGACGTGACACTAACTGAGTATATTTGATAGTAAGCTTTCGAGAGTACTAGCTCTCTTCATCAGACATGATGTTATACCATGTTATAACATCATGTCTGATGAAGAGAGCTACCATGTTATAACATCATGTCTGATGAAGAGAGCTACCATGGTATAACATCATGTCTGATGAAGAGAGCTACCATGGTATAACATCATGTCTGATGAAGAGAGCTAGTACTCTCGAAAGCTTACCATCAAATATACTCAGTTAGCCTTGAAAAGGTATTGCCTGATTTCTTCACTCTTCTACTACTTTCTATGGCAAAGACGGTACAACATTATACTACAAGTCTCATGTAAAGCACAGAAGAAAAACTATAAGGTGGTTACTAGGTGATATAGAGTACCTTTTCTGTGTACATACTATACCCGGCTGTTCCTGATTTCTGCTCTTCTATTTACAATTCCAGTATCCATCCCAATTCTAAAAGAGAAGTTTTGACTTGTTTTTTTCCCCCTGTGGTTAAAAAAGTAGATTAGTTTTGGGAAAAACTTTTACTCCATAATTCAGACTAGTTTAGGAAAATTATCATTTGCAACTTTGGGGGAGGAATGTAAGCAGAAGACAGTATGACAGCTACTGAACAAGATAATGTATATTTTTCCTTGTTTTGTATTTTGTGCTTATGTGTCATCTTGTTCCTTACATATACTATGCATTATACACATGTTATCCTTTACTTTTTTTAGTCTTCAATTAAGTTTTGAATATTAAAAGGCTAGAAAAAATAAATTTTATATCAATGAATCATTACATTCATATATAATAGGGCATTACTACGGGTGAAAATGTATATTACTATTTGTAATGACTGAATTATTATATATTATTCATAACATCATCAGCCACTGGAGCTTCACTGTCATGTAAAAACCCGGGTGTGGACCAATTTCGGGTTTGAGAAATGTGTTTGCGTAGGGGGCATGATGAGGCACCGGCAGACTGGACGTGTGCTGTAGAGGTGGTGCCAGTTTTATTTTTTTTTTCTGCGGTCCAGTGGTAAAAGGTTTTCGAAATCTTTAAAAAAAACCCTTTAAGTGAGCATATTCCAAAAAAAACAAATTTTCCCCAAAGCTGATTCTGTGTGAAAATTTGGAGTATTTTTTATTTAAAAAAAACTATTGGCACAAAAAGCTTCAGGACAGATCAATTTTTAAAATGTATGATATTTACACAGTTTAATGTATCAACTCTACTTTGAAATGAAAGAAAAGAAGAAATAATCAAGTTACAATGTATAAAAATAATGGATGAACTTTTTTCAACAAATAAAGCCACCTCTAGCAAGTATAACAGTTTTACACAATAGAAGCATTCTTTCTACAGTTGCATTCAGATATAGATCAGAAATTACTTCCCAACAATGTTTCAGAAGTTCAATCAATTTTGCTGATCTTGTAAGTTGCTTTGCTTTCACCCTCCTATTCAGTTCATCCCAAACAAACCCAATGGTGTTTAATTCTGGAGAGTGTACCTAGAAGTATGTTTTGGATCATTATCCTATTGTATGACCAACTATCCTACCCTGACCAACTAAGCGTACATCAGAGTATTACATGGTGGAACAAAAGGGGTGGTAGGTGTCAGTACCCCCTCCGAGTCCGCCTCGGCCCCCCCGCTGGGTGTGAAACACTTTATTCCTTGGGGTTTCCCCCTGAGTTTATTACCCTCTCCCTTTCTCGATTCTCTGCGGCCTCTTTCGTGTGCCCCTCGATCCTTAGAGCGGGCTCCATGAAATTTAAAGGGCCAGCTCACCGGTAATTGGTTAATAGCTGGGAACTGACCCTTTATCTTCTGTCCTCCCCCTTTCGTCTGTTCCAGATCTTTGGTGCCTGTGCCCATAGAGAAGATTGTTTATTGTTCCCCGCCTAAACCCTGTACCGTTCTCCTTTTGTACCTCTGATTCATTTTCCCGCCGCCTGCCCCGACTCCCGCATGCCCTGACTATATATTGCCCAACAATTCTTACACGTAACCCTTTGGGTTCCCCCTCAAGAAGTACGTCAGAAGTAGCAACCTGCTGGTCTCCTGCCGCAGAATTCCAACCTATCTAGCGATGGACTCTGGTGAAAACCAGGAGACTACTTAGGTTCCGCTCCCCAATGTGGCTTACACCACCACTTGCTGTGGTCCAGTGAAACCACACCACCAACGTGACAGTAAAATCTGGCCATAGATTCCGCCAGAGTGCCTCTGCCAGATATCCGATATGTTACCAGTGCCATTTCCCAACAAAGCCAGCGTATCAACCAACTGGTCACCATGATGTAGAACCTTGCCACCTGTCCGCCTGCATCCACACCCACATCTCCACCTGGGAAGTCCTTGTGATGGGCCCTGTTTTGCTGTTGGGCCCCCGTACACTGTCTTTCCCCCCTGTTTGCGGGAACCCGAAGACTTGCAGGGGCTTTATCAGTCAATGTGCCATGGGGTGATGGCCAACCCGTTTCCTTTTAGAGGAGCTAGGGGGGGTTTATGGAGTCCTGTCCAGCGAAATCTTGGCCTAGGCTACTCCTCTTTGGAACTGGGGGGATCCTGTGACGGCAAACACAATGTCTTTGAAGGACCAGGTGTTAGTACTGCACTACTACCCCTTTAATGGCTGTCTGTCTGCTTAATGGGTTAAGTACCTGGGCCAAACCCTGGCGTGGTCGGAGGATTTAAACCTATTCCTGGCTGTTAGTCTCTGCTTGTGATTGCTTTGGTATCCTGGCTAATTGGTTTGTGCTCTGTGTTATTTGGATTTCTTTGGTTCTGGAACTTGGCAAATATATCTGGTAACTCTCCTGTCTTCTCCTTCGGTACTGCATGTCCTCCTGGTGTGACATTGGCCCATATGACTTTGCTCTATTTGTTTTCTGTTTTGTCTGTTCCCTGTTTGTAGTTTGTTTTTCCATCCATCTGTTTGGCATCCGTTTAACCAGGAACAGCTCAGGAAGATGTTTGAGTGCGGGGTCGCCCTTATCAGGGTGGTTGCTCTGCTAAGGCAGGGAAAGCCAGGGAGAGACTAAGGCATCTCTCACACCAGGACATGAATCTTCTGCTACAGCTGCTCTGCTCCACCTATGTCAGGATAACGCCACGGTGGGACAATAAGCGGTGCAGTTCCGCACGCCCTCCTCTGAATTTGAGTGGGACAAAGCCCATGTTGCTACCTTCTGGCAAGAATTAAGGAAGAGCTGGTTGGTGAAGATCTCTCTTCCTCTCTGGATGGCCTTATCCATCTGGTGTCCAGAATAGATGTACGATTCACCAAGAGTCAAAAAAGCTCCACCAGCAACTTGAGTCTGACTTGCCATGCCATCTTCCTCCACTTCCTCCAACAATGCTGTCACCAGAGGAACCCATGCAAGTGGAAAGAGCCCACCTGACTGAGGAAAAACGTGCCTCTACTGCGGCAGTTTCGAGCATTTCCGTATGGACTGTCCATTGCGCACTCGCACATAGGCTTCGTGGGAGAGGTGTCCCTAGGTGTGAATACTACTTCTCCATGTCTGACTATGCCGGTCCTTCTCAGCTCATTTTCTAGTACCTTGTTCCAAGCCACAGCCTTTGTGGACTCTGGTTATACCGAGAATTTCATTGACACTTCTCTGGTTTCCAAGTCTCCCGGCAATCCACCTTGGTAAACTCTTGTTTATCTCCTTCATCAATGGAGAATACCTGAGCGACTCCATTCAGTTCCATACTAAACCTCTGACTCTTCAAGTGGGACTGAAGCACAAAGAAAGAATGGAATTCTACATGTTACCCTGTACTTCCTCAGCAGTGCTTCTTGGTCTTCCTTGGCTACAGTGCTACGCTCCTGTGTTGAACTGGCAAAATGAGCAAAGTTACACGTTGGGGTCAAGACTGCCATTCTCATTGTCTTGTGACACCTCGCTTGGTGCGTACTTCTCCACTGATGCCTTCCACTCTTCTGCCAGGTTTACCTCCTCCTTACCAATTTGCAGATGTCTTATATGAGAAACAGGTAGAGACCCTTCTGCCACATCGGGCCTACAACTGTCAAATAGACCTTCTGCCTGGTACAACCCCTCCACAGTGTAGAGTCTATCCTCTGTTGGTGCCTGAGACTCAAGCCATGTCGGTATATATTAAAAAGAGCCTTCAAAAGGGCTTAATTCACAAGTCCTCTTCTCCAGCCAGTGCCGGGTAGATAAGAAAGACGGTTCTCTTTGCCTCTGCATTGAATACTGGGGACTCAACAAGACAACTGTGAAAAAATGGTATCCAATACCTCTGATCTCCAAGCTCTTTGATCATCTTCAGAGAGCCAAGATCTTCACTAAATTGGACTCACATTGCACTTTATAGGCGGTGAAATGTGCGCCGAAATACGCGGCTTCTTTAATTATGGTAATTCATAGCTCTCATAGAGAGCTATGGATTACGCGTCGTCCGCCCGCGGGGGGAGAATTGACATGTCAATTGTTTGCGGCAAATACGCGCCGCTGACACTGCATGTCTATGGGGCCGGCGACCGGCCAGCCCCCCTGTGTTTTGGAATTACGCGCTGATCAGTGGATGGTTCCAAAACACCCGGTGTATTGCAGCGTGTACTATGCGCGTCGCAATAAGCCGTGTGAACATGGCCTAAGAGTGAAGTAAGACAATTTTCCTCTGGTCCATTCAGGATGGTGGCTGATGATATGACTGTGCTCTGACATATGCATAATACATAATAAATCAATCTCTCTAAGCTGTAAGAATCATTTTCACCCTTTGTAATGCTCTAACCATATTCTAAGTGAATGAATGTAATGGTTCATTGATACATCATTTATTCCTCCTAGCCTTTTATTACCTTTTGATGATTGATTTATAGTATTGTTGATATTGTCATTTAATAATTTATATCAGTTCTGTCTGTAATGGTTTTAGTTCAGGGCAGCTGAGGTTTGAGCTGAAAATCAATAAGGCTTATCTACTTATACATAATAAAACACCATGCCCAAACATAGGTCTCACCTATTTTGAAGGTACAAATATGCATTTACTACATTAGATCCATTTTGATCATCTACATAACAGCTTCCTGCTCAAATGCATTTCTTTAATGTGAGTAGTAGCCATATATCTAAGTTCCTAATTATTTGCAACCTCAGATAAAAGGTAGCTGTCATCTTCATTATGTTTCCTATACTGATGGCAGCTGTTTTTTCTGTAGGTGTGTCACTTATGTTGTAATGTAAAGCAAATTAAAGAATTTTACATTTATTTTTCGCATGAGTCAGCCTTATTTTTTCACAACCCTGTCGCTTCCTCTCCATTTTTCTCTCTATCATTTCCCAATTTCAAAATTTTTTCCCATGGGGTCACAGCAAGACAGCACTTTGTGATGAATTGATCATGAGGGAACCATTCTGGGATTGTCTGAAAATATGAATCCTTTAAGTAAAGTGGTCTCTCAACATATATTACTAATTGGTTATCGGATGAAATTTTTCAAAACCATTGCTGTTAACCATAAGTGGCCGTTTCACACGGCCCCAAGGGGGACGGCTTTTTTTTGTGATTGCGGAGGGAAAAACTCCCCCCCTTCTTATACAGTTCTTCTGCCGCCCAAAAAAAGGGCGGAAGAATGAAATGCTTATGTTTTTCGGGCCCCCCCTGCAGGGGAACGCTGCGCCGGTTTCCCTAGAGACCTCGGTTCCTTCATGATCAGAACATGTTTAAGGCCCCGACTTCAACGGGTCTCAAACGGGGGAGTCCTATCCTTCTTTACCCCATCGGCCATTTAGGGCCCCTCATGGGTCCCGACCTTTCCCTTTTCGAGGAAAAAATAAAAAACACCCAACCCGCAAAGCTGCCTTCTTATGACAGCCGTGAGAGTGGGGGGGACAGAAACCCCAAAATGGAAACCCCCCTTCCCTTTTCCTATAGGGTTTAAAAACAAAGTACCCAATAAACTATTTTCTGCACACAAAAAAAATTTTGAAAAAACGTATGCAGCTTTGGGTGGGTGTTTTTTTTTTTTTTTCCCTCTCTAAATTTAAGGGGAGGTGGGTGCCCCGTGAGGGGCCCTGTTTGGGCTGTTTTGAGAGGTAAAGAAAGGATGGGATCCCCGGGTTTTAAACCCACGTTAAAGTCGGGGGGCAGAAAAAACATTTTTTGTTTCATTTTTGGGGAAACCGAGGTCTCAAATTTTTTTTTTCATTTTTGATGTTAGAATAAATGTTTTTTGGGGTTTTTCGACGAGTGTTTTCCCCCTTTTTTTTGCAAAAAATTTTCCGCTGGGGGCCCGGTCTGTTTTTGTGAATTTTTAATTACATGTTTTGCCGACCCCTCCCCAGTGGCCCCCGGGGGTTTGCAAAACTTTTTTTCAGAAATGTTTTTTGTCCCAAAACAAAACTTATACTTGGTTTTCATTGTTTTAACCTAAATAAAAAGGGAAGGGGTGCTTCCTTTTGGGGTTTCGTCCCCGCCCACCTACAGGGTCATAAAAAAGGGCAGCTTTGCGGTTTGGGTGTTTTTTTTTTTTTCTCTCTGAAAAATTGGACCCGGTGACCCAGAGAGGCCTGATTGGCTGGGATTGAGGGGTTAAAAGATAGGATGGGGAACCCCCAAATTTTGCCCACGTTGAAGTGGGTGGGCGCTTAAAAGGTTCTGATCATGTTATTAAAACCGAGACTCAAATTTTTTTCTTGTATGATAGATGGGCAAAATTTTTTCTTTAGGGATTTCGCCCAAATGTATTCCCCTTTTTGCAAAAAAATTGTGCCGCGGGGGGCCCGGCTGTGTGTTTTAACAGGGTTAAAATTTTACATGTTTTGCCGCAGCCTGCCAGTGGCCCCAGGTTTGCAAAACTTTTTTCAGAAATTTTTGTGTCAAAAAACATACGTTTATATTTGGGTGTACATTGATTTTAACCTATAGGGAAAAGGGGGGGTGCTTCCATTTGGGTTTCTGTCCCCCCCCACTCTCAAAAGGCTGTCATAAAAAGGGGCAGTTTTTCGGGTTTGGGGGGTTTTTTATTTTTTCCCTCTCTGATAAGGGAGGTCTTTTGCCCCAATTTGGGGGCCTAAATTTCCGTTTTAGGGGAAAAGATGGGAAAAGGGACTGCCCGTTTTTGAGACCCGTTGAAGTCGGGGGCACTTAAAAGGTTCGATCATGAAAATTAAACCCCGGACCCTCAAAGTTTTTTCATGTATGATAAAATGCAAAATGTTCTTTAGGGATTTCGACGTAGTGTATTCCCCCTTTTGCAAAAATGTGCCCCCTTGGGGGCGGTCTGTGTGTGTAATGTATAATTACATGTGTGCCGCACCCCTTTCCAGTGGCCCCGGGTTTTGCATATTTTTTTAAGAAATTTTTTTGTGTGCAGAAACTTTACTTATATTGGGTTTTGTAAATTTTTTTAAACCTATAAAAAAAGGAAGGGGTGTTTTTTTTTGGGGTTTTGTCCCCGCCCCTCCCCAAACGGGCTGTCATAAAAAAGGGGAAGCTTCCGGGTTTGGGGTGTTTTTTTTTTTTTTTCTCTTAAATTAATGGAGGTCGGGACCCAGTGAGAGGCCTGATTGGCTCGATTGAGGTAAAGATGGGGAAAGGGGAACTGCCCGATTTGAGACCACGTTGAAGTCGGGGCCAGCTTAAACATTTTCTGATCATGAAATGGGGAACCCGGAGTCCCCAAAGTTTTTTCATGTATTTTTAAAAAAGCATAAATCTTTTTTTGGGGATTTCGACTTTTAGTGTATTGCCCTTTTTGCAGAAATGGGGCCGCTGGTGGGGGTTGTGTGTTTTACATGTATAATTACATGTGTGCCGAAAGCCCTCCCAGTGGCACCCGGGTTTTGCTACTTTTTTCAGAAATTTTTTTTGTGTGAAAGAAACATAGGGTTTATTTGGGTTTGTACATTTTTTTTAAACCTAAATGGAAAGGAAGGGGGGTTTCCCCTTTTTGGGTTTTCCCTGTCCCCGCCCACCCCTCCCCGGGCTGTTTTAAAGAAGGGAAGCTTTGCGGGGTTTGGGTGTTTTTTTTTTTTCTCTTAAATAATGGGGGTCTTTGACCCAGTGAAGGCTGATTGGCCCCGTTGAGAGGTAAAGATAGGTTTGGGGAAGGGGGCCCGATTTGAGCCCACGTTGAAGCCCGGGGGCCGTTAACTTTTTCTATCTTTGATAGTAAAACCGAATTTCTCAAAGTTTTTTCATGAAATAAATAGATAAAAAAAATGCTTTTTTTTGGGGTTTTCGCCCTAGTGTTATTTTTTTTTTTTGCAAAAAATGGGGCCCGCTGGTGGCGGCCTTGTGTTACTTTTTTTAATTACATGTGTCCGCACCTCCCCTCCCTTTTTGGCACCCAGGTTTGCATATTTTTTCAGAAATGTTTTTTTGTGAGAAAAACTTATATTGGGTTTGAAATTGTTTTTAAACCAAATATGGAAAAAGGGGTGTTTCCTTTTTTGGGGTTTCGGGGTCCCCCCCACTCCACGGGTTTGTCAAAAAAGGGGGCAGTTTGCGGGTTTGGGGTTTGTTTTTTTATTTTTTTTTCTCGAATAATGGGGGGTCGGTGCCCCCAGTGAGAGGCCTAAAAGGCTCGTTGAGAGGTAAAGATGGGGATGGGGACTGCCCGTTTTTGAGACCAAGTTGAAGTCTTTGGGAGCTTAAACAGGTTTCTATCTTGATATGTAAACCGAAGGTCTCAAATTTTTTTTTCATGTATGTTTGATAATAAATGTTTTCTTTTGGGATTTCGACGTAGTGAAAATTGCCCTTTTTGCGAAATTGCCGCGGGGGGGGTCTTGTGTTCCCATGTAAAATTAAATGTGTCCCGGGGCAGCCCTCCCAAATTGGCCCCCAAAGGTTTGCTTACTTTTTTTTCGAATTTTTTTGTGGGCAGAAACATACGTTTATTTGGGGGTTCTTTGTTTTTTTAACCTATATGGAAAGGGGGGGTTTGCTTCCTTTTTGGGGTTTCTGTCCCCCCCCCCACTCTCACAGGTGTCATAAAAAGGGGGCAGTTTTTGCGGGGGGGGTTTGTTTTTTTTTTTTTTCCTCCTGAATAATGGGGGGTCGGTGCCCCCAAGTGAACCTGTTTGGGAGTTTTGAGAGGAAAAGATGGGTTTGGACTCCCCATTTAAACCAGTTGAACCGTGGGCAGTTTAAAAACCATTTTTCTGTTTGATATGTAACCCGGAAAAATTTCTAAAATTTTTTTTCATGTATGATGATAGCATAAATGCTTCTTTGGGGATTTCAAAGTAGGGGAAAATTCCCGGGTTTTCCTTAGAGGCCCTTTTTTTAAAAATTTTTCACCCTTTTGTAGACGGTTTTAAAAACCAAAAAAAACCATCTAAAAACTGGTTAAAAACCCGTGCCGGGGGGAACTAACATTTAGGGAAAATTGATTTTTGGGTTTTTCCAAAAATAAAAAAGTGGCCCAACATAGTAAAAAAATTTTTTCCCTAGAGACAGGGAACCCACACACCCTTCACACAAAATTTTGGGATCTACTGTTTCTTAGAAAAAATTTTAAAAAAACTGAACATGAGGTTTTTAGTATCTTTTTGATCAAAAAATTTTAAGCCCATTTGCCACTTCAGGGTAACTTTTTTAAAAGGGGGGTCCCTACATTTGGCGTAGGGTACAGGGGTCCAGCGTCGCACTTGAAACCCGGGCCCCTAACCCGGGGGGCCCACGGGTCCCCCCCCACTTGGTTTCCCACCCTTTTGTAATACAGGCTTTAAAATTGGAACCCCGTTTTAATTTTCAAACCGGGGAAGTTAATAAAAGACTGCGGGCCCCCCTTTTCCCGGCAAAAAGAAATTTTTTATTCCCTAAATCTGATTTTTTATTTAATTGAATTTTGAATGGCCCCCAGGGCAGATGGTCAAAAAGGGGTTTATTTTACAAACCCCCCATAGGTGAATGCGCTGCAGCTTTACTGTTTATCAAAACCCCCTCCCATAACTTCCTATGTTTCCACCCTTTAAAATATACATTTCACTACTTACAATCATGAATTTTTACAGTAGCATAAATAAAGGGGGTGAAAGTAAAACCATTGCAATCGGGGGCCTTTTGCCGCTAGTCTAAAGGGCCCCCCTCATCCCCACAGCTCTAGACTAGTATGCAACAGGACACCCAATTTGTTCCCCATAGTACATTTTTTTTTCAATACAAAACTATGACAGCAAGATCTGCTTTGGGAACCCAGCATTACGTGAAAACCGGGCCCCTAGGAAATTGGCCTTAGATGTCTTTGGAAAATAGCGCTTGTGGTTTGGGGTAATTGAAAAAGGGAAGCAAGGTTTTCCTCGTCAAACCTTGGCCCCCCCTTTGCAATGCGTTAGCTGGGGCAGTGAGGGAATACGCTGAAGTTAAAAAATTTTGGCCCTTTTGGGGCTTCCCATGTATATTGTAAAATGTAAACTTTTGCATCGAAAAAGTGGCAAAAACCTTTTTTTGTGAGGGGGGGGTTTTGTATGTTTTAAAAAATGGGCATTATTAATTTTTTTAAATTTAAAAAGGATCCCAGGGTAAAAAAAATTATACGTGCCCCCTGGTCCCTGCTTTTTTTGCCATTTCCAAACCCCTCTCCGCGTTTCCTTCTTTTTAAACTTCGGGGGTTTTTCTCATCCCAACACCGGGCGCTGTTCATTCACGAAAAAAATGGGAGACAGGGTGCTCTTTCTACGTAAAAACATAAGCTTCTTCTGTGTGTTTTATTGAAAACCCCTAAAGGGGAAAAAAGGACAGCCCTCAGGGAGCCCCAGAACAGAACCCGGGGGGAACGGGGAAGGGTAATTTAATAATTTTTTTTCCCCTTAAGTAGGAACCTTTTTCAGTGTCAGGGCCATTCCCAAAGCATCCACATTCCAAGTGGGAAACCGGGTTTTAAAGAGAAGTGGGTCCCCCGCATTGTTTGCAGGGGGGGGGGGGCCAAAAATTTGAAGTTTTCCCACCGGGGCCCATGAGGCTTAGCTAGGGCCCCGGGGGCCCCTCCACTAAGGGAAAGTGAAAAGAAGGCACCATCCCACAGCAAACCACACCGTCGGAGGTAAACCCAGGGGCCCCCAAACAACCCCAAACTTTTGCCTGCCCTAGCCCCCCCCTCGGGGCCTCACCTCACACAACCCAATAGCTTCACAGCAAAAAAGGGCGACCACTCAGCACCCCCAATAAAAAAAATAAAAGGTTTCACTACCACTTACCCCCCCCCCCCTCCCGGGGCCCTTTTTAAAGCAACTGAAAGAAAAGGGCTTTAAACCCCCTTATACAATACGGCAAAATTTAAACAAACACAGGGGCCAAACCCTGGGGGGGAGTGGGGGGCCAAAGGGTAAAATTTAAAGACACTTTAAAATAATATACCTGGAAAAGAGGCATGGACCCAACCCCAATATTATACTTTCATCTACTGTTTTCCAGAAAAAATTGTAAAAAAATTAAAGGGTAAGGTTCTTAGGATTTTTTGATAAAATTTTGGAAAAAGCCCACTTGAACTTTATGGGGGACCTCTTTAAAGGGGTTCCCTACACAAAGGGGAGCAGACTGCATGACTGCCATCGCGGCAGAAAACATTAAATCAGCCCAGGGTTACAACCCTTTGGAAAACAAAACCACTGTTGCCAGCCCTACCCCCCGGTTTTCCTTGGGGTTGCAACACCACACGGGATAGTATCAAAAAAAACCAAGGGCCACCACAAAGCACCACCCCCAAACACATGAAAAAAAATGGGTAAGAGTATTTTGGTTCTTGCTAGTTACAAGTGTCAGGTTGGTTGTTATATTTTAAAAATTTTTTGTTTGTTATTAAATTGCTTTTTCTTAAAGTAGTGAAAGAAATGTTTTTTGGGCCCAATTTTTCAGTCAAAAAACCAAACTCCCAGAAAATGCTTTAAGCTTTTTTATCTTGGGCCCTCCAGATGTTACTATGACAAACACACAATTCAAGTTATTGCGTAGCTTTAGGGACTATACCCCCTTACAGAGATTACTGTGTTAAAAGAAAGATTTGCAGTAATACAATTACTAGGAATAAAAAGTACAGCTACAAAGCTAGATAGTGATACAGTATATGTAGTTAATATGGAGCATTCTATGGGTGAACAAAATTAATAATGTGGAACAATGCAACCTCTTAATGATAAATCTTAATGTAAAGCTCTATCTTTGAGAAGACTCTAAAACATTATTTTATCACTGTGTAATGTTAGGTCCAAACTTTTCGCTACCATCAATTTTTTCATATGTTGACATGCAATTTGTGAATATTATATTGATTTATTTTTTTATTGGTTGGTCATTTTTTTTCTTTTAATTAGTGACTTATCAGCATGTTGTGCTAATTGTGAAGAAAGTTGGTACTGCCTTGGGGCAGAAAAAGATTAACACATAATCCTGTCCTGTACTGCTCTTGACATTGTCCTCCTGATCTACTCGAGTCTTTCGATAATCTTTGTCCTTACTTTACCTTTCCTTAAGTACTATCTGCTGCTTATAATTTCTTGCTGCACCAACATTAAACTGAGATTAGTCAGTTCTCCATAGAGAACATAGAGGAGTTTTAGCTCTTTTTTATCACGGCAAGAGAAGATCAAGATTTTAAAAGTAATGTTTAATTGTATAGGACTTCCAAAATAAAAAAAAATATTGCCACAAATGCTAAAAAAAAAGTGTTTTCAAGGAATTTAGATTTTAACAAAAATATATATTAATAGCTCCAAATCCCCTGCATAGACAAATATAACATTCTGACATGTGTAGCAATCACTAAAGGGGGTGTATTGAATACTGCTTAATTTGCATAGTAGTTATTCTATTTCATAAAATTGTATTTAAATAGGGCAACATTGGAGAAAAAATATTTCATTGATACTTTATTTTTTATTTTAGATGCACTATAACAATTAAAATGGTTGCTAAGCTGCCATTCCTATGTACAATCTAAAGCCATGCCACAGAAAAAGTATCACAGAAAATGGAGGGTCCACAGCAATCCAGGTTAAGAATAAATGTGCATATGTTACTCGTTAAAACAATTAAACCCTTCAATCCCCTTATCCAGCCACACTGGCAATATCTAAGATAGACCAGAATGAATTCATATGGTGGCTTTTTAGAATCTGAATTATGTATGTGTCCTATTTTAATATGGGGAAAAAAAGGTTTTACTGACCTTTATTTGTAGCTTGGAGTAAAGATCTTAACATATATTATGCTATATAATCTGGCAAGTCTAATGCGACACAGTGTAGACTGGGTCAAACAGACCTCAAGATACTCTAATTTTGTCATTGAATCCGAATTGGCCTCTCCCTGATCGCTCCCAAACCTGCTTCATGTCAAATTTGCATCTCTCCCTAAAGTGGCGAAACACAGTCTTCTTTTGAAAGCTACCACAGGAGCCTGGAAGGCGAGCAGATCCTTGCTGTCCTTACCATACCAACTTATTAGGTATCTTTTGCTTGGAGGCCATCCTGAATTCCAAGCGGGATTAGACAAAACCCCAGTTCAAACGCTGGAGAGATAGGGGGATAGTGCATTTCTCCCAACTATTTGACATCGCACTCCAAAAAATGTATTCTCTTGCAGAATTTATTTCAAAATTTGATCTCCCTACCCTCCCACTTCCTGGCTTTTTCGCAAGTTTCCGCATTTCTCAAAAGTAAATTTGCCTCATTTGTGCATTTTCGACAAAATATATTCGATGACGTCATTGGCCCCCTATCCTCACCCATCACTTCCTTATCGATGCTTTATTCAGGGCTTCTAAATAACAAAAGTGATAAAGCTTCCCCTAAAATCTTCACCAAATGGGAAAAACTGTATTCCGACCAGGATATCCCTGGGAAAATCCTACAAAGGTGGCGGGCCGTCTTTAAACATATTGTCAATGAGAAGCGGAAGGACACCTACTTCAGAATCGCTCACGCTATATTTGGGTCCAATATCCCCACCCCAACTGTCCCAACCGTCTAACCACATGTCCTAAGTGTGACGCCCCTCAAACAGATTTTCTACATAGTATCTGGTCCTGTAACGCTACTGCAGATTTCTGGGATGAATTGGTGAACACTCTCAATTTCTCCCTACAAGCTGATTTAAGCCTTGACCCGGTCCAGCTGTTATTCCACAACCTCCCACATCATTGTAAGAACCTCCCGCTCCTGCACATCTTTCTATTAACGGCCAAACGATCTCTACTTTCAAAATGGTTGGATTCTAATGTCCCCTCAGTCCAAGAAGTGATCTGCTCCGTCAAACACCATCTAGAGATGGATAAACTGGACATCATCAGAACCAAAGAAACCCAGTCCTCTAAGTTCTTTAAAAAATGGGGAGATTTTATAAAAACCTTCTACACCTCTGATGAGATTAGGGAAGTCATGAAGCCTTTCGTTTACACATCCTGGTATCTTACTTCCCGTCTAGCAGGTCAACTGGGTCGATTGGAAGTTGAAAATCCACCCACTTGACCCATCTTCATCTACCCGGCTGTGAGAACTGCCTTTTCCTACGAACGCGATTCCCATCTATGGTTCCCACCCTACCTCCAGCCAAGGAACCGTGACCCTCACTGTATCATATATCATATCCCATCTCTGATTCCAGAGCAGCCCTGTAGTAACCCCTGCCCTGGTTAAATCGATTTAGTGTATTAATATGACCCAAGTGCCAGGTTATAGTTATGGTTTATTTTGGTTTTGTGCTTAATTTTTTATTTTTATTTTTTTGGGCTAGCATTGTACTATTTGCCAGTGCATAGAGTCTCAACTTTACCTCATAATTGTGTGCACGCTATTGTCTATATATAGGTTATTTGTTGATTTATATTATGACTGATATCTTTGCTAAAGATTTACTTTTTTATTCCTATGATGACATATATATTTTGTATGTTTTGTTTGTTGTAAGCTGACTTTGTTTCTCTTGTGCCCAATTCTGTTTATATATTTTAAACTTTGAATAAAAATTATGTTTAAAAAAAATAAATTAAAAATTAAAAACATATATTACTAGGCCACATGCTGCCAGCCTCTCATGTGGTTTCAGCAATACTCCAGAAGTAGGGCACTAGAATTCCACAATTAGTACTGGTGATTTTTAACTAACCACTCTACATCCACATTAGGACATAGCAAACACAATTAAATCATAGTAATGTAGACCGCCTTACTGCGCTAGACCACCGGGGATACCAACCATCAATGATGGAGAAAGGAAGACTATCTTGCTGTTTTCCATGATCCACAAATAAACTCTGACTCAGTTTCCTGCATTAGATAATAATGATTTTTCTCAGCAGCTTCCATTAGTAAACTAACACACGTTTTTAATCTCATCAATGCTGTTCAGAAGTGATAAACTGATGTTTTTTGGGTTTTTTGTTACTGCAATATTCTGGGAAGTTTATTGTAAGAACTTAGGTTTTTTTTCTTTATTGAATTATTATGTTGTTACTGCGCTGTGTCATAATAGGCTTCTATGATGGGGGACAAAATCACAGCCTTGTGGTTAAAGCTTGTTTCCTCTTGTATAAAATCCACCACATTTGCAGAGAGTCGCATCTGTCCTTATTTTTATACAGCAAATCACCACTGAAAAGAAATAAAAGTTATATAAGCTTATCTTTTAATCATCAAAATCTGTATCAGGATACTAAACTACTTTCTGTATCTGGATACTATACTCTTTCAATGTAGTATGTCCACAAAGCTGAAGGCTAATCCCATGCCAACAAACTCAAGGGCATTTCCTCCTTTATAATCTAATGAACTAACCTGTCCATGGCTTTAGCAATGCACCTTCTTTCTTCAACCAGATATCATATTGGCATAGTGGGCAAGGATGCAGGGCAGCCTATTACCTGTGCACACGATCAGCTGCCTTGAATCCAAGTCAAAGGTGCGCCATTTAGGCCATGTCCCCACGGCACGGTTTTTCAGCCGGTTCTCGGTTTTGAAAACTGGCTGCAAACCGGCTGAGAAACTTTTACATGGACCTTAATGGAAAATCTGTGCAGCGGTCCCCAATGCAAGGATTTTCCGCCCAGCGCCCTTTCAGACCGCCGGCGGCCTGAAAAACATAAAACATGTTCATTCTTCCGTCCGGTTTTCGGACGGAATATGAACATGTCTATGTGAAGGGAGAGGGCTTTTCTCCGCAAACCGCAGAGAAAAGCTGTCCCCCGATGGCTGTGTGCACGGCCCGAAACCAGGACAAATAACAATCTGGTAAACCAACCGGTATTTGTCCTGTGCCGTGTGAACGGGTTATTTACTGGCCTCGTAGTTAATGCTCTGTTCTTTTACCTTTGATGTGAATTGACCTGTTTTGACCCTGATCCACTTATCTTTACCTGTTCCAATTGAAAATTAACTATGGTTTGACTATCACAATGACCATGCCGATTATTTTACAGTACCAAATCTTGTCTCAGCCTTTCCTGTTACTGACCTCAACTGGTCTGATTCTGTGTGCTGTATGTCAACACCTTCACTTTATCAACCACATCTCATCGGTACATTTTTACATAGACGTTTAGTTATCCATGACCAATTACATCTCCAAACAATTTCCTTGTACTCTGGTTTCACCTATGCTGGACAGTCTTAGGGGTTGTGCTGTCTGTTTTGACTCTTTATCTAGGTATTGCAGGAATCAGAACATGACCAATAGTTTTGAGGTGAAAATCATACAATTGCGGTCTTTGAGGAGTATACAGTGGTTCTGATATCGTACAGATTGCAGCCCTTCGAGCATAGAACACTGGTCATTAAAAATGCCCCTTTTTACTTAGTGTAGGCCTTGTCAAAATGGCCATAATGAAAATTAAATACTTAGAGAGACATGTATGAAAACTGTCAAAGGTGTAAGACTTTCTTTGTTGCCCATAGCAACTAATCAGAGCTCCACTCTCATTTTTTCAGTGCACTATATGAAATGAAAGGGGAAATCTGATTGGTTGCTATGGGCAACAAAGAAAGTCTAAGACCTAGATATTTTTCTTACATGAGGTCCTTAGGCTGCATCTAAACCGCAATATTAAAATCCCGTACAAAATCATCTAAATACTGAATCCGCTGAAAATCCGACGACAATCCAGTGCTGTGTAGACATAGCCTTAAAGTATACTGTAATTCTCACCTGGCACAGGTTTAAATTGAAGATCATTTAATCAATATTTAAGTTATTACATTATTCTCTTAGGTTAATGGACACTAGTTTGGTAAATCTTTTATGGTGTTGTATGGTATCAGGACTATAGGACTTAATTTTTAGACTGACAACATTTATAAAGTCGATTTATGTTGGATTTCTTTTATCCCTGGTCAAGTAAGGGCGATGTATAGAGCATTTTCTACATTACAAGAATCTATGGTCTAAAAATCTAGTTCAACATGCATAACAAATAAGACTTGCCCCAGGTAATGATACCGTAGCCATCTTCCTTCAAGAATTTTGCAAAGACATACACTATTTTTCCCAGTAAAATATATAACACTTCATTAATATGCATTAAAGTAGTATCCAACAAGAAACTGATAAATTTTCATATCACAATGATAAATAGCAGACATCTAAAAATCTTTTAGGGAAAGCACACAGGACAAAATATAGTCCCCGCATAGCATGCTTGAATGTATCCTACAAACATAAAATACTGATACACTCAGGGTTCTTAAGACAGCCAAACAGGATACCATCAATGCACGTGGCCAAGCAAGATATATAGTGACTGTATATCATATGCCTGTATCAGGAAAAAATAATCCTTTATATATCCCAATAAGGCAAAAGACGACAACAAAAGAACCTATCAAGCTTACACAAAAGGGGCGACCCCGCCTATCGGTGGCTAACCCTATAACTAATAGGATAAAGAAAATATGAAAGTCCGAACGCGTTTCACCAAATGGATCATCAGGGGACAATGATGCCTTAAGATGAATAGTATGGTAGTGCCTAGATTAGTGATGTCATGATGCTACTACACATAGGTTGGAATCTCCAACACCTAAGTATACAACGCCTCACCCATATCATTAATACCTTAACCAATCATCACACAAATACCTTCATTTCACACACCTGATACAGCGCACACCAGAATCCCAGAACGCCCAGCATCATGTTCCGCCGCTCAACATGGGATAAACACTTCCGGCACTCGTCTCCCCGGAGTAAAAACTTCCGGGACGTACACAACTTCCGGCACTCATCTGTCCGGAGTGACAGCTTCCGGAACGCAAGTCTCCATAAGCAAATGCGTTCCATGATGTGTTAAATGAATAACATCCAGACTGTCTGCATCACTTCTGGAGCATCCATGCTGATAAAGATGCGTTCCACAGTGTGTTTCACTTGGAACTACCGGAACATACATATAACTACGCATGCGCCCCGTAATCAATTGCGGTAAAACACTATATGATACAAGTTGTAAATGATACAAATTGATATATGGTAATAAGAAAGGAAAAAAAAATTTAAATTGCAACATAAAAAAAGTTATAAATTGGGTATCGCTGTAATCATATGGCTCCACAAAGTAAAACTAGATTTCATATAAACTGCACAGTGAGCGCTATAAAATAAAAAAAAAAAACACTACCAGAATTGCTGTATTTCTTGAAGGCGATCAAAAAGTCATATGTCCCCAAAATGGTACCAATGAAAATGGCAGCTCATCCCGCAACAAAACAAGCCCCTACACAGCTCCATGTACAGTGCATTTTATGAAGTAACAGATGCGGCAAAAACACTGTGTACAACTAATTTTACAGTTGTCTTGATGCAAACAAAAAAAAAAATCCAAATTTCTGGAATAATAAAGTGGAAAAAAATTCTGTGATCCTTAGAGGACCTGTCACCTGGATAAGGGTATGAATTTGCTTAAAAAACATTGACCTGCATAAAGACAAAGAGAGTAAATAAGAGTAATTAAAATGATTGAGCACTGTATGTACCGTAAATGACAACACTGAGTCAGGTTTCCAACTTCAAGTTAAATAGTTCTCGTGCAGCTGTCCCCTTCACATAATCCCAGGAAGTATACAATGTCAGAACGTGAGATCTCGTGGTTCTGACAAGCAGCATCACTTTATATATTATGTACCTATATTCATCATACAAAATAGTAACCGCTGCATAAATACCACATATCGAGATGTTTTCAGTTAGAGGTGTGAGATGTCACAATGACTAGTGAGATCAAGCATTCTGACACTGTATCACATGGGATTTATGGATTTAAGGTGTCAATGTCATAAGGAGAGCTGCTTAACCAAAAGTTTGGACATGACTCCTGTGGAAAATCAGGTCACTTACATATAGTGAATGCACCATACAATTTTTTTATTATTTATGTTAACCTAATTCATTTTTATACTGAGTAATGATTTGAGTAAAACCCATAACCTTATTAATGAGTAGATGGCATTTCAAAGACGTTGTTGTCTCTGCTAAGGTGGACAGCTGGCACAGTCCTGTTTTCACTTAATAAACTTTTTTTGTAACACAGAATATTTTTGTTTTCTTCTTTTTCAATCATTTTAAGTCACTTACATAAGAAAGCTCCAGCACGTCACAAAAGTTTTTGGAGATTTTTTTTAAAATAAAAATTAGATACTGTGGCTCCAAAAAAATCTGTTTTCTCTGCTATTACAGCGCTGACAATTCGGGTCATGCCCACTATTCTTCTGTTTCCCTCCAGTTCCATGCAGTTGGCTTAAGGCCACTTCAGCTACTGATTAGTTATGTCAGCCATGGGCCATTGCCTTAATGTCGCCGTTCAGAAGTGAGGGTCCAAGTAGTGATGTTTAGGCAATGGCACTTGACTGCCGCAGTCGGTCAGAGGCTGCAGTGGCCATAAGCCAATAGCCCGGAAGTAAACAGAAGACTAGAAGACACAGCCTACACCGTCACTGCGGTGAAAGAGGTAAGTACCGATTTTGTTATTTTTTTATGGCGCCTCAGTATCTTATTAGATTGCTCAGAAATTCCCTTGAGTCAAGCTGTGCTGAGAATTGTAGTTTCACAGCATCAGTAGTGCCACAGAATACTCTGAGTATTACTATTATTGTTCTATATACTTATACTACCATGTGTATGGATTTCTAATAAAGTCTTTTTTTTTCGAGTAAGGTGAATTACACAATGGCATATCATTCAGAGTAATAAAGCATAAAGACAAAAAATGTACACACCAAAGTGTTTATTAAACTTTTATAGACGATAATACATACATAGCTTTGTAGTTGTACAGCAGCAGAAATAATACTCAGTTAGCTTTTCTTTCGTAGCTGTTGTTCAGATTACTTAACTGTTTCTCCAAGGATTTTGAGGTTAGTATAAAGTAGAAAAGGTCATCTGGGATGAGGTCCAGAGCATAACTCTATATGTATAAAAAAAAAATAAAAGTGAAGAAAAAGAATCAATTATATATGGTAAATGATAAAAGGGGGTAAAGGCAACAATGAACTGCATCACCACGTACATATTGGAATGTTTCTCTCTATGAAAGGAGCAATAGTGCACATATAAGATATATTTTGAGGGATCATCACTTTTCATGGAAATTTCTTGTGGTGGTGTAGAGAACACCAATGGTAAACTTATAATACAGTAGAAATGCCCAGTAGACCTGTTTAGAATACTAAATTACACCTAACATTGAAGTTTATGTTCAATAAATAAGATGGTTTTACCTGTAGAGAGTGTGAGAGACATCCACTAGTTTTTTCCGTGTATCCAACAGTGTTCAAAGCTTCTCTGGCAAATTCATCAGCAGTTTTCACAAAAAATGTTTGGTTTTATTTTAAAGGTCATGTCAGTTGAGACGAACAATGGCATCACACACTGTGGATGGAAAAAAAGGCTTTAAGGAGGAGCAACATCTTTTTACAGTCAATTTCTCCCAGGGTGTTTGTCTGGGGTTTAGAAGATACAAGGCCATCTGCCTTATCCAATGCAACCTTATGCCCTGTTAACCACATTGCATTGACTATTATTGTTGACAGTTCCATTTGCTGTAGTAATTTAACATAATCAGGTTGGAAAAATTCACAAGCCAATCTTCGTTAAAGGAATATTCCCATCACATATTTATTGAGAACAGGTCACTTTAGTCTCTGTTCTTGTTTATGCTACAGCTGCATAGAACTGAGAGGTGGCTGCACATATGCGTTTCTCTCTATTCATTTCAATTGCTAAGCTGTACTCAGAAATAATGGTCAAATGTGGCCTTTGACTCACTAAGGGCTAACTCAAGGTAGGCACACATACATCGATCAACCATTAGATTAAGACCACCTTTCTAATATTGTGTTGGTTCCTCTTCTGCCTGTTAAACAGCTCTGATTGGCTGAGGAATGGACTCCACAAGACCTCAGAAGGTGTCCTGTGGTTTCTGGCATCAAGACACCAGTAGCAAATTCTTTAAGTCCTGTTCACTGTGTGGTCAGAAGTCCATGTATTAGACTTGGCTTTCCAGCACAATTCACACAGTTTGTCAACTCCAAAAAAAAAAGCATCAATATTCCCACTTGTGTAAAATAACACAAAAAATGTACTCACCCCCTCCCATCCAGCTATGGGTCTGCGGTGTCTGTCTATTTCTTGCCGGCACATGACCACTATCTAACCACATGTATATTCCTACAGGGGGCTTTATATACCTATAGGAGGGTCTATATACCTGCAGGAGACATGTATACCTTCAAGGGGCATATATACCTACATGAAGCATATATATCAACAGGGGGCATATATACCTACAATGGGCTGTATACCTACAACGGCCTCTATATTTCTACCTAAAAGGGGCTGTATTCACGGAGCATATATACCTACAGGGGGCTGTATATATATACAGAGCGTCTACCTACTAACAGGTGCTCTATATACCTACTAACAGTGGCTATACCTTGAGGTTTTTTATACCTAACTACAGGTGTCTACCTGTCTACAGGGGGCCTTTATATCTACTTAGAAGGGAGTTCACCTGTCTGCCTACCTAGTTTTGGGGGGGTGTCTACCTACTATATTGGGAGTTTACCTACCTACTATATGGGGACAAAAAAGAATATGAAAATTTAGTAATCAAACGGAAGCACTTTTACTGTTTGGGTCACAAAGCGGTCATTATTACCATTGGGGGCACTGTGGATGGGGAGTTTGTACGGAGGTGGGAAGTAGTAGGAAGTGCTGGAAAAGTGAGCAGTCTAAAATGACTGTGTCTTAAATTCTGCAGAGATGAGTCATGGTGGTCTGGACCAGATGGAGAAGAAAAGGGAGGTAGAATAACTCATCAGATAAAGGAACGACTTATCAGAGAAGATGTCTCTGGTGAATCCCTGCATGTAAATTTACTGCAGTTTACTGTTAGGGTATGTTCACACAGTGTAATTGCGGGGCGTACAGTACGCCCCACAATTTCGCCGGGTGTTCGGAAGTCGCGATGATCGGTGCGTACTCCTGCGAGGTGGGGGGGGGGGGCATTACGCGCGGCGCATTATAGCCACGTGCGTACAATACGATCGTATTGTACGAGCAGGGAGAGGAGGCGTAATCCATAGTTCTCTATGAGAACTATGGATTATCGTAATTTCAGCAAGCATCTCGCATGTATTAGAGCGCAAATACATGGCGAAATGTGTGCCGAAAGTACGCCGTGTGAACATACCGTTATATGAGTGTGTGCAGAGACCATGCCTACAACTGGTATGTACCATTGTATAGTCACTGTATGGCAGTAATATTGGTCATAGTGCAATGGTTTATATTCAGTAATGGTATTGTGTATTATTCAGACAGTATGTGGTAGTGGTATATGGTCATGGTGTGGCGTATTATTCAGTCAGTATGTGGTGATGATATGCGCTCAAGTTGTAGTGGTATTATTAAGTCACTATGTGGTGATATGTGCTGGTATTATTCAGTCATTATATGATAGTGATATGAGGTCAGGATATGGTAGTATTATTCAGCTACTATGTGGTGGTGATATGTGGTCATGGTGTGGCGGTATTATTCAGTAACTATGTGGCGGTGATATGAAGTCATGGTGTTGTGGTATTATTAAGTCAGTATGTGGTGGTGATATGTGGTGCTAATATATGGTCATGATTTGGGGGTGTATGGTTTTAGTGGAATTTTTGGTTATATTAGCCTCGGGGTGCTGGGTTGTGTAGTGGTGTTATTTGGTAATTGTATGACCATTAGTTAGTGGTTTTATACTTGGTAATTTGTGTTACAGCTTATATTATATATATAATATATATATATATATATATAATATTATATATATATATATATATATATATATATATATATATATATAGCAATATATATATATTGTAGGAAGGCACAAGGCCTTGTTATAGATGGGAGGTATGTGCCACCAAAATTCCTGTCTTTGGTGGAGTGAAGGCCAGATAATTCACAATGGCATTAGGCCACTGACACGTTTAAAGTTAGTTTGGCTGCAACAGCAGCAAGTCTGGGTCGGCCTTCACTGGAGCAGTCAAAGAGAGGGGTGGGATGACTGCTCCCACTCCTGGTCCAGGCCAGAGCTTTGGATGGCCGATGTAAGCCTGGAGATCAGGTGAGCTGTGTGTTGTTCAGTTTCCTGCTAGAGTAACCACCTTGGATGCTGAGGAAAGCACTAAGGTCCTGTCTAGGAGACGTGCCTTATACCACACTGGAGGGGTGAGAGCCCTTGTGGGCAACACGGACTGTGCCGGTGATATAGGTTCCGGGCAATTGCGCCTAAAGACTGTGGTGGGAACTCTGGGTGTTGGCTGAAGTAAGCCCTGTTTTTTGTTGCTGCTTATGTTTGCTGGAGAGATGGATGCCCAGACAATAAACACACCCGTTGTTTGCATGAACTTTTACGGTGGTCCTGTTTGTGTAAGCCTGCCATTGGGACTAATCCCGTACAATATATATATATATATATTGACTCTCACTAAACTATTCAACGAACTATTAGGCGCAGAAGCTTCGGAGCCTATTGAAGTTGACAGAGCACACCGCGCCCTGCGCCCACCCAGCCTTGATGAAACCAAACCACGAGACGTTATTTGCAGAATACACCATTTCTCCCTTAAAGAAAAGATAATGCAAAGAGCGAGACGGGCCACGTCGATCATCTTTGAGGGGGTCAGGGTCGCCCTCTTCCCAGACCTGTCCAGGCGTACGCTTCGGCTCCGTTCGACGATGAAGCCATTGCTGGCGGTGCTACAGTCTCATGGAATCCCCTACAGATGGGGCTTTCCGTTTGCTTTGCAGGTCCGTAGGGGGGAGGAGCTGCTTGTGATCCGGTCCCCGACTGATTTGCCGCCTTTTCTGACAGCTCTGGACCTGCCTCCCATCCCATTGCCAGACTGGTTGGCGATGTTTGCCTCCCCCACCTCCAGCTACAGCGGCAGCTCGCAGTCATCTTTCCGTCAGCGGGGTTCTCAGCGGTCGCCACTGCCACAGAGGGATCGCAGACCCCAGAGGAGAGCGACAAGTCGGGAGGACGTAAGGAGCAGACCGCGGTCTAGCCTGCCGGATAAATGACCCTAAGGACGCTCTCCTTCGCCTCCACCCTACCTGCTCAAAGGTTATGTGAAATCGTTGACTCGGACTTGTGTTGACCCCATAGCATATTGGTGCCCGACTGTTTTTATTTCTCTCCACTCTCTGTTCCCTTTTCATTTCCCCTCCTCTCATTCCGCTCCCCACCTGCCCACCCCCTCCTTTTTCTTTTTTTTTTTTCTCTCCTCTTTTCTCTCGCTCTCTCTCTTCCCTCCTCCCTTACGCCATCTAGCCTCCCCCTTCTTCTTACCCTTCTGCTGTTTATTTATTTATTTATTTTGTTATTTTGGTTTTGTTTTGTTCCCCGTGTTTTTTCAAGCAATGGGCACCTAGGTTAGTTCCTCAGAAACTTCTCACCCCCACCAACCTCTGCACGCCATGGTTCTCATGGCTACAGTAATGTCTGATGCCCAAGGACACCGCTTAGCGGTTGTTGTTATTGTATGATTTGAAAGCTTTCCTAGGTTTTGATAGGATGGTTTTCCTGATGTGTGTTGCAATGTCTATGCATGTGATCAGTCATGACCCCCACATAGGTTTGGGTTGCAGCGCCCGGAGCTGGCCCTTCGCAGCTAGAACGCTGCAGAATTTAAAAGTAATGCCATTGGAGTTAAAAGGAAACTCTGGTGTAAGTTATTTACAAGTTCTACTTGTTACATGGTTTGGTTACAGTCGACCGAGAGAGGGCCAGAAAATGATGGGGTCCCCTTTAGAGATCTTGCAGTGTTTCCTGTTTGATGTACCATGACATCGATAAAGGTTACCTCCTTCAACGTGAAGGGGTTTAATGTCCCGGAAAAAACGGTCCCGGATATTGTACGAAATGCACAAAACCAGATCACACATTTTATGCCTGCAGGAGACGCATTTTAGTTTGAATCATCTGCCCGCCCTGAAGAACAAGTATTTCCCTGTCTGGTGCCATAGCAGTAGTGCGGATGCTAAAATAAAAGGGGTAGCGGTTCTATTCTAATCCCTCCACATCAATTATAGATGTAAGCTAGTTTTGAGCGATTTTTTCCCCAAAGTTGAAACGGCAAGGTTTTTATGGTAGAAATTTCCCAGATCATGCGAAAATTTAAATTTTTTAAATCTGTGAACTTTTTTAAGATCGCGTTTTTTTTTCCCCCTTCCTGTAATTTTGGGGCCAGAAATAGATTAAGAATAGAGAGGGTGAGATGTGTGTGGACGTCATGACTGGGATGTGTTGGTTGGATTGGCGGGGGAAAAATCACATGCCCTTTTTTTACATAGAAAGGTTTCCTTTTTTCAGCCTCAGTGCTTCTCAGCGTCTATAGGGATAGGACCCGCGTTTCTGCCTGTGGCCAAACAGCTCAGGAAAATTTGTTATTTCTGACAGAGAAAACCTTACTATTAGCTGTGCCTTCCAAAATTTTGTTTAGTTAGGGATTTGAAAATTTTATGTAGTTAGCTAGAGAAATTTTTAAAAAAGAATTACCATGTAAAATTTCCCGGGGTGGGGGCGGGGGGGGGGGGGGGGGGCCCCCGGGGCGAACACAGCAAGCTCTATCTTTAAGAACACTGGTAAAGTTCACCAAGATTAGTGTAGACATTGTAGTGGAATTCTTTATTTTTAAAGTTTGCTATTTAAATATTTCCCGGTATTTGGGGAAACCCGAACTTTATTGGATAACATTTAAATTTTTAGTAACTGCAGGTCCTTTGTTAGCTGCAAAAATCCACTTTTTATTATCGTATAAAATTTTAGATAGGTGTTCAAATTTTTCCCTTACACCTTGGCTGTTGAATTTTCCACCCTTTCCTTTAAATTAAAACCCGCAAACTTGTAGTCAGACAGGTTGTTTGTTGCCAAAAAATACCCTGATCGTACGAAACATCCGTTACTGTTTTTTGACTTTTGCGCACCACACTGTTTATTGACGCGCATCTACGTAAATCTTAAAAAAAGCAATTCTATTTCACCCCAGGTGAATTTAAAGGTGCAAAAAAAAACGTTTATTATATCAAATCCAAAAAGTTTCGTGTTTTTTTTTTACTTTTGCGCACCCAGCACTGTTCATTGACGCAGCATCTACGTAAATCTTAAAAACGCAATTCTATATTACCCACAGGTGAATTTAAAAGGGGAAAAATACCGTTTATTATATCAAAAATAAAAGTTACGTGTTTTTTACTTTTGCGCCCCAGCACTGTTCATTACGCGCATCTACGTAAAACTTAAAAAAAGCAATTCTATATTCCCACAGGGGTTGAAAGGTGCAAAAAAAAACCGTTTTTTTTATATAAAACATAACAGTTACGTGTTTTTTTACTTTTTGGGACCCAGCATGTTCATTGAGGCATCTACGTAAATCTTAAAACAGCAATTTATTTTCACCTGGGAATTGAAAGGTGCAAAAAAAAACAGTTTTTTATCCAAAACTAACAGTTTCGGTTTTTTTTTT